>JAJJMA010074464.1:0-13242 GCA_023529015.1 Papaver nudicaule
CTTCCATAGGTTGGATGTTCAAGATACCATAAGAAAGGATGAGCGCATGCAATCACATCGATGGAGATAAACTGAAGACGAGAGTCGCATCTACCTCATCAATGAAGAAAGGGTCGGACTTGAATTTGACTAGGGAACATCATATGAAGGCTGATATGGTTAATCTTTCTTTCGCTGACAGATATCCCACATTGACCGAAGAGAAAGGTGCTGTTCCAAATAACAAAGCAGTAAGTTGTTTATGGTGCGGCAGTGAAGGGCATTTTCTGAAGGAATGCATCACTTCGAATCCTCCTTGTTTCAGGTGCGGTGAATTTGGTCATTGGATGAAAGACTGCATTGCCTAATTTACATACCCGAGCAGCTGAAGTGTCTATTGTTTATAATCTTAAGTCGATAAGTTACCTTTAACTGTCAATGTTTATGTGTGAATTTGATAGATGGTAACTAGGATCCTGGCAGTAGTTAAAATTCTTATACCCTATGTTTCGGTTCATTGAATCCCTTTAGTTGTTTTTTTTTTTTTTTTTCAAACATTCTGGTTATCAATGCATGTATTATTTTACCTCACTACTGAGAGTTGCTGCATCTTGATTATGTTATAGAACTGCATTTTGCTGGTCAATTAGAGAATCTGGAGACCATGACTAGTGATCCAATAAATCTAATCAAGGATCTTTTTATCTGGGAACCTTTGAAGAGTCTGAGGACGGCAGTTATTTGGATTTGTAGAACAGGGGAAGTCAGGTCGTGCTCTATGATTAAATGAACCGACTCTTCGATGAGCTCAGCTGATATTGCCAACTTATACATTCATTATTCATGGTCTCTGCCGTCATGGATTTCGGTAACATTTATTTCAATGCTCAATGGGTACTTCAAGAATTGCAGATAGGATGGAGCTTAAGCTCTTCAGCTGAGTCAGACAATCAAACTTTGCCATTCTCATAATCATTATAGTTTATTAGAAGCTCCATTTGTCACAAGTGGATCTGTGGCGCAATGGTAGCGCGTCTGACTCCAGATCAGAAGGTTGCGTGTTCGATTCACGTCAGGTTCAACTTTTTTAAGCATTTTTTTTATCAACCGATATCTGGTTTAGGGAGACGGTAAGTCGATTCCTCGGCTTTTCTCTAAAGGGAAGGTGGGTAATGGTCGTTCCTCGTGCATATTTGGCTTTTTTTTTTTTTTGATAAACTGGTAATTTTATTGATAACTACGTGAAAGGAGGTTTGTAATCCAAGATGCAAAACTACTAGAACTCTCAAAATTTAAAGCCTCTCTACGACAACGTTTAGCTATTGAGTCTGCAACTGAGTTGCCTTCTCTCCTAACATAAGAAATTGAACAAGAAATGAAAGATTGTTTCATAAACTGGATGTCTCTAACAAGCCTCCTGTTTTCCCAGCGAACTAGGGGAGCATCTTCATTGATGGATTTGACAACTACATCAGTGTCTGCCTCGATCTGGATGTTGGTTAGCTTCAGCTTTACTGCCCATTGCATTGCATCCTTGATGGCTTGACACTCCCCTTCTTCGGCATCTAGTCCCCTCCGGTAGCTGATTCCTTTAGCTCCTTCAATATTCCCTGCATTATTACGAATTATTAGACCAATACCAACATGATTAGTATCTGTATCAAAGCTAGCATCTACATTTATTTTTGGAATTCCCGGTGGTGGCGGTTTCCAATCAAAAGTGTCAGCAGTGGTTGAGGTAGGCAATGTAGCAGTTTGACCAGATTGAATGAAGGTGTGCAGATGATGTAAAGCTCTTCTAGCTGTAGCCACTGGTTGTAGTTTCTTCTCTTGATAGTGATTGTCACATCGCTCTTTCCAGATTATCCAAGACCCAACCATTTGCCGTAGGATCCAATTTTGTTGTTCTTCAGTGCTTGCATCTAGATCATCTGAGAACCATGAAATAAACCACTGTAATACCGAACTGCAGCTACTTCTTACTTGATCTATGTTGACAGAGAGATGACACCAAGTTGCTTTGGCATGCTCGCATTCCATCAGTAAATGCATAAGTGATTCAGAAGCTTTATTGCAAATCGTGCATGTGGTGTCTATTTCTTGCTTTACTCTGGATAATCTTTCTTTGGTTGGTATTATGTCCTTCAACACCTTCCAGATGAAAATCTTGATTCTATGAGGCAGATTCATACTCCATAGCATCTTCCACACATGTAGTGGTACCGGATCATTTTGGACTTGGGAGTCATAATAACCATTGGTGATGGTTTTATATGTTGTTTTAACACTGAAACGGCCATCCCTTGCTGGCTTCCATATATATTCATCTTCTTCACAGTGAGATAAAGGCATGCTAAGTATTTTATTGGCTAAGTCATCTTCAAAGACCGAAAACACCAACAATTGATCCCAGGAGTTACTGCCTTCAATAATCAGCTCACTGACCATTTTAAGGTGACTGAAATTGGCATTTGTGCAGATAATTGGTCCTTCATGCCCCATAATCCAGTTGTCAGACCAGATTCTTGTAGTCTTTCCATTGTTGATAATCTTGAAATGGTGTTTTTTGATTGTCTTGAAGCCAGTTTCAAGCCCCTGCCAGACCCAAGAAGCACTTTTCTTGTCTAAAACAGCATCAAGAACATGAATTTCCGGAAAATATTTGGCTTTTAGAATTCTGACCCATAGCTCATCTGGTTGAGTGCAGATACGCCAAGCTAGCTTTGTTAGAAGAGCATTATTCAGATGTTCAAGTTCTCTAAAGGCCAAACCTCCAACTTCCTTAGCTTTGCACATTGACTGCCATGACATTAAGCAAGCTCCTCTGTTTGTCTTGTGCCCCCACCAAAACCTTCGCTCTAGACTTTCTAACTCTCCTATGAGTGTTTTTGTTAACTTGAAAGTGCTCATCTGGTAAGAAGGAATTACATTTAAGACATGTTTCACCATAGTTGTTCTGCCAGCTTGGTTCATCGATTTTGACTGCCAATCTGTGAACCTCTTCTCGAATGATTGTTTGATTTCTTCAAATGCTTCTGCCTTAGATTTTCCAATTAGTAGAGGGCTGCCTAAGTATTTCTCCTTTTTCTCCATATACTTCACACCAAGGATGTCACGTAAACCCTCACATGTATCTGGATTGACGTTTTTGCTGTAATATATTGCAGACTTTTCGAAGTTGATTACTTGCCCTGACTGATTTCCAAATATTTGCATCACCTCCATGAGACTAAAAACACTTTGGGAGTTTGCCTTTGTGAATATTAAGCAATCATCTGCGAATAGCAGATGATTGACTGCTGGGGCTTCTCTAGTGACAGAGTACCCTTCAATTGACTTGTCCATGTGAGCAGCAGATAGAGTACGAGATAAGAACTCCATTGCTAATATGAACAAGTAAGGTGATAGAGGATCGCCTTGTCGAACTCCTCTAGATGGCTGAAACTCCTTGCATGGTGAGCCATTAAGTAAGACAGATAGAGTAGTTGTACTTACACACTGGTTAATGAGCTGACACCAATTCTCTGAAAACCCAAAGCTTCTTAGTATTTTAGAAAGGAAATCCCACTCGAGTCTGTCAAACGCCTTAGACATATCCAACTTCAGAGCCATCCAGCCTTCAATTCCTTCTTTCTTTTTCATGGAGTGAATGATTTCCTGTGCTATTATTGTGTTGTCATTGATAAGACGACCGGAAACATACGCCGCTTGGAATGGGCCAATTATGCCTGACATTAAAGGCTTCATTCTGCTGACAATTATCTTCGAGATTACCTTATATGTCGTATTACAACACTACACCATATTTTGCTGGTCGCAGCGAACCCTGGAAGGTTGCTATTCCTGGTCGCAACGGTCCAACTGCTGTTACAGAAGGTGGTGTAACAAAATTTCGAAACGGCTTTGTCCCCGTTGCGATTTTTGGGCTGCAACGGAAATTGCAACGGTTTGTGGCCCGTTACAGCCCATTTTGGATGCAACACCAGCTGAACCGTTGCGAATTTTTTACTGAAGTAAAAAAAATGACCAGGTCAAAGAAGACCGACCTTGACTTTGACCTAGTCAGTCTTTGACCTGGTCAAAACAAGGTCAGTCAGACTTTGACCTGGTCAAAACAAGGTCAGTCAGACTTTGACCTGGTGCCTCTCCAAACTAATATTAATTGATTCTCCATACAAAAATACTTAGAATCATTCTTACTAGTACAAGTTGAATATATAGATCAATGTCCTTACAATGTGATAGATACACCTTAGATTTTAATCAAGGGAATCATACAAAAAATTTCAAAGTGTTTATGCGATCCAAAGCATAACCTGATGAGGTACCACTGCCGGCATAAAGTATGAATTATCTTCTTCACAAACAACGAAATCAGAGACAAGCTCTATTACACCTGCAGAGTAAAATGCATAGATAGTGCAACATTAGAACTGCTTCACTTATGGTGTGAAAAAGAAATATATTACAAAAAACTGTAAAAAGAATCAGAACCCACCTTTGTTTAATCTAACAGGCATCCCTTGTTTGCGTAAAAATGGTTCCATTTCATGTGAAAACTGCTCTAGAGGACCTTCCTGAAGCTCCACCTGAAACAGTAGAGAACATAAAGCTCATCAGTTGTTGACCGACACATACATTTAAGGTCAACCAAAGTATCGGTTGCAAAAGCCTGTACTAGAACTTTGAATATGCAATACACGCAGAATGTGGACATTTAATGTTCTTATGGTGTAGAAAATAACCATTTTTGGTGTAGTCACATCTGTAGCTGTTACTAACCCAGCAAGCAAGTATCTGTACTTCAGGAGTGCCAAGTGGTGCCATTGGAATTGAGAAGACAGAGGGAGAGCGACGGAGATACCCTCTGCACAGACGCTATAATACTGCGAACATACTCGAGACTTTGTGGATAGATTCTCTAAGACATTAGCTACTTGTATACCTGTTTGAATAATCACGATAATAATTAAGGATGAATCCACAAAGAGATAACCATCTACACATTGTCACTTTAGTCTCACCAGCCCCTTACTAAACACAGATGCAACAACTGGTGACTTTGATATAAACTTATAAAGCAATGATAACGAATCAAGGTCGCATGTTGGGAGACAGAGACACTCGTGATTTTTCAGCACATGGTCGTAAATTCAGGCTTTCAAAGTACATAGTCAACTAACAGAATTATTACTGCGACTTAGACAATAAGTAGCTAGAACAAGAATATATCGCATGAACAAACCATATCAGCCTATATCCTCTAACCGATAACCAGGTCACAATAATAACCTTCTTGCATAGAATAAAACTCCACTGGATTCATGGTTCACAAGAAAACAAAGAGTATCTACGTTTTATTACATTTTCTGTGAGGATCTCTAATCATGAAGATCAATGCACACCTTAGAAAATATATATACTGGCATGAGCATAATATCCCCATCACAAGGCACACCTCAATAACACAGTTCAATGGATGCTTCTTGAAAGAAACCAAGCGAAAGGTGAATAACAAGTGTTAGCTCAGCAAAAACTAACCTGTACGTAGGGTTTCGGCTTACGTTACTGCCTAGCATACCCGATGAAAAAGCTGAAGAACCATGATAAGCATTCGCACCATTTTCTTATATGTATGCTGGTTTACCACGCGAAGCATCTGAGTCTATCAAATAACCAATGAAACTAGAGTAAATATCTAACTGCAGTAGTACATCAGCTTCCCCAACAAAATATACAAGAAAAATGTTCCAACTGAACAATCAGATAAGCATACCAGTGGAGCTGTACTGAGATGACACTACATCCAGGATTACGGTCTAGAGTGCCCCTACTTCCTACAAACTTAGTGGGACTGTAGGGATAATGATTCCAGAATTAACGAACAATCATGCTTGTAAACATTGTTTGTTCAGTATAGCTAACTTAATTTTCCTTTTCTACAGCAGACAATAAGGTAAACCCAATAAATTGGGAACTACAATTTTGGATAAATAAGCCGGCCTCTCAATTCACAGTAGGGTCAAATGTAGCCTGGATAATGGACTTGACTTTCAGATAAGGAATAGGGTAAAGGAACTATACTTAATAAACACATAATACAACAATGCAGGTATTTCTGAGTTTTTACTACCTCTCCAAGCAGCTGGACATCCATGGCAGTGCCCTCATCACTTTCTAGGTCTCATTGTCAAGAGCAGCAACTACACTGGAAGCGATGATGTTTCCACCTCGAATCGTAGCAAGTACCTATGATTCAGTAAAATTAACGAAAAATGGGTCAAATGATGCATTATTAGGATACATAGCATGAAAATGACGAATGAGAATCTGGCCAAAGGCAAACGCAGAGCGGAGAAATGCATGGACCAAAGGGAGAAGTTGGTTGTTATGTGAGCACAAACTGATTCCAGAACATTAAAACTGAAGTATAAAGTGAAAACATCGATCTAAACCAATGTAATTCTAGGCTTTCTACGTGTTTAACTTCTTCTATGCCTTTTTGCCATCTTCCTGGTCCTGCTTTGCCTCCCAAATCACAAAATGGAAACTCTGGGAGAGAAAGAGCAAATTGGGTTACTGATATTATTAAACTCAGAACTTAAAATATAATTTTACAAACCCAGTTAGAAGCCAGTAGTTCTCTGAGAACCCAGTATGATTTTATAGTACTAAAGACCAAACCATAAGAAGCAACCAAAGATACCTAAGAACAAAATACAGGGTTTCTTCATATCTACCTTCTTCTTCTATTCCTTGGCATCGTCTTCTGATTCCCCTCGCCTCTTAAATCTTTAATCACAAACTATAAAAAAAATGTCAATTGGATTAAATCGATAAATTCCCCTCACCAACACCAATCATCTCACACATGAAACTAAAATAAAAACTCTTCAAAACCCTAACACTGAAATACAAAATCGAGACCCTAAAAACAGAACTCTGAACATAAGTCAAATGATATAAATTACCATTTACATAAAAAACCAAATTTTTATCGTGAATCTGAAAACCCTAACAGAAAAATATGAAATTTATACCTATGTTTATTCCTCTTCCAGGTGACAATAGTTCTTGGTTTAATCTTCCAGCTGCAATCTAAAGAAAAAAAAAATATCAATCGAAAGATTAAAGGAAACCCGAACTATGAACAAAAAGATTAAACAAAACCCTAACTCTCAAAAGTAACTTACACACTCTTCTCAGCAAACCCTCAAACAAAAATCAGCAGCAAAGCAACCGAAGTCGATAAGAAAAATCAACATCAAAGCAATAACCCTAAGAAAACCCTATCGCCTCTTCACAGCAGAGAGAAAAAAAACTTCGATCTGAAAAAAATGAATTTTTAGATGCTTAGGGTGGGAGTTATCTCGTGATTCTCTATGTTGCGGATCACAGAATATGGTGTAGTGACTTGAAGGGTATTAGTTGATGATCGATTGATGGTGGTGGTGGTGGTTGTAGAGAGGGGGAAGACGAAGGTCTGTGAAGAAATGAAGGTCGAGAGAGAAGAAAACGAAAAGAAAATGAGTGAAGAAGGATAAGGCAGGGTTAGATAAGATAAGCCACACGCACACTCCACACGCGAGCATGAAAGTGTCCTAGAGTGTAATGCGCCACACGCACACTCCACACACGTGAAAATTTTCTGTTGCGAAATTGAAACCTAATCTAAGCCGTTGCGTCAATCCGCAACTAAATCTCTACCGTTGCATCAAATCCGCAACGGTTCTGGGTATGTTGCGATTCGCAACGGCACATAAACCGTTGCGAATTTCAGTTGCGGATCGCAGAATATGGTGTAGTGCAAAGCCCTATGGGTCTGTAGTCTGCTGGAGTGAGACATTTTTTCTTCTTTGGGATCAACGAAATGTATGTCTTGTTGATTTTCTTGGGCATGAACCTAGACGTGAAGAACTGCTTGACCATAGAGCATAGTTCCGGGCCAACTACTTCCCATTGCGTCTTGTAGAAACCAGCTGAGAAACCATCTGGGCCTGGTGCAGACCAACTCTCCATGCTTTTTAGGGTGGTGTGTATTTCTTCATCACTTGGAATGCGCAAGAGTCTCTCATTATCTTCATTGCTGATGAACTTTGGAATTACACTATAGTGACGATCTTCTATGGAGTGTGGAGCAGAGGTACTTATCACTTTAAAATGAGAAGTGAGTAGCTCTGCAATATCTCCTCTGGATTGTAGCCAAGTGCCTGAACTATCCTGAAGACTATCAATATTATTCCTTGCTCTTTTCCTATTTGTTGTGGTGTGGAAGTAGCGAGTGTTGTAATCCATGTCCTTCATGAATGTATCTCTAGCTTTTTGCTTGTGGAAGTCCAACTGTATCTGGTGCCATTTCTGTATATCTGCAGAAATTTCTATAATTTGATCATCCACATTTGAAGTATGAGCCTGATTTTGAAGAAGAAGGAGCTGGTTCTGTAACTGATCTACCCTGTGATTAATATCCCCAAAATGTTCTTTGTTGAGCTTGCTTAGAGCCTGACGAGTGAATTGTAGTTTCTGAAGTAGGATGTGAGCTGGAGATCCTACTGCTGTCTTCTCCCAAGCTTTTGCGATTTCCACAGCACAAGCTTTGTCATTTAGCCAAGTAAAAAAGAATTTAAACGGTTTCCAGAGTTTCTCTTCATTGTTGTCTGAAAGAAATAGAATGGGACAGTGATCACTCCCTACTTGAGCAAGATGAAGTAGTTTGGAACCTTTGAAACTGTTACCCCAGAGTTCATTTGTCAGAGCCAAATCAATTCTGGATTTTTTCTCACCAGTTCCAGTGTTGTTGTTTGACCATGTGAAATCTCTTCCAGAGTAACCTATATCTTCAAGACCGACTGAGGTGAGCATTGCTTGAATTCCTCCATCCGATGAAGTGGAAGCTGATGCTCTGTTGTCATTCTTCAGATGAATGTTGAGATCTCCTATCAATACCCACGGCTGGTTGATGTTGCAGCCAAGTTCACGGATGAACTCCCACTGAGCTTTCTTCTTTTGGTGATTGGAATAACCATATACACAGCTAAGAAGCCATTCAGGCTTACTCGGGTCTGACTGCATTAATGCATGTATCATGTTGTTCTCTATACTCACAATCTCACTAGAGAAACCGTTTTTCCATAGTAGTGCTAGTCCTCCTGATACACCTACTGAGTCTAGAATAGCTACATTGGGGTATTGGTATCTGGCTAGAATAGGCTTTAGTTTATGCTCTGGCAACTTAGTTTCGCATAGGAAAATGACATCAGGGTTCTGAGTTCTAATCAAATCTTTAAGATGATTTCTAGTAGCTTGAGTTCGGAACCCCTGAACATTCCATGATAATACTTTCATGTTTAGTATTGCTGGATCACAAATGAAACCAGCAGTAGATGGTTCTAAATTAGAGTAGCTAGAACCTAATGCAATCAGTTGGATCACCAATGAAACCAACTTAATAGTTCTCAGATGATTAATGCATGATTTGCTATTAATACTTCTATTAAATTGCTTATACACTAATTTATCCTTAATCCTATCAATAAATGTCGGATGCACTAAATGGGAAGACCTAGTAGCAAAGTTTGTTATGACAGAAATTAAAGCATGTATGCATTCAAGACACAAAATGCAGGCTATTAAATATATAACTAATGAAGATCTGAAACTAATGATTATATCACTGGAAACTAAAAACCATGTAAAGTAGTTAGAAGAAATTAATGCAAATATAGGCAGACTGAAATAATGTCGTAAAATGTGGACTGAGATTTTGAAAATTACCTTCGACTCCATAGTTATGCCACCAGATTGTCCAGTCCTTCCAACCAATTGATTTCCATTCTCTGTGGTTATTTGTGCAGGTTCTGTTGCCATGTCTATATCATCATCTTATTGGTTACTTGAGCTTTCTGAGTAGCTGTGAGTAGATATTGGAACGTTGGAAGTCCTGAGTCTCTTCACAGATCTAGTCTGGGGGTTGTCTCCCTTTTTCCCTTCTTCAATTGTCATGGTAGTGCTACTGGTTATAGTTAACCCTTCAATGGCCATTCCGTCTTTAGGTGGGACGAAAGCAGGAGCTTTACCATTCTTCCTTGATGTCTGCTTAGTGATGGGGACAATGCTTCTAGCAGGCCTCTGATTGACTTTTTTAGTATAGCTCATATTCTTTAGCAACAGGGGTTTATCATGCAATTCCTTCAAGCGAGCTGCCATATCCTTGCATTTATGACGATTATGAATGATTACATAACAGTTGGGACAAACTTTGTGTGCCTGTTTCTCATAAAAGAATTTCAACCAACGGGTGATACCAGCTGCTGTTGGAACTAGGATGCCTCTTCGTAGTGATGCTGAAAGGCTCAGTAGTACACAAACCTTAAAGTATTCTCCTGTCTCTGGTAGTCCTTCTGATGGATGAACAACAATGACTTCACCCATCGTTTCCCCTATTTCTTCAACCACTTTCTGGTTCATATGCTCAGGTAGCATGAGCTTGATTTGGATCCAAAAACAATGTTTGTCCCATTCTAGTTCTTGATAAATCATTGTCGGGGTGTAATCTTGCACAACTGGCATGTGACCATTTACACTCCAAGGCCTTTCTTCCCAAACTTTGTCCAGATGCATCCATTCTTTGAAGGTGAAAATCATGATGTTTCTTTCCACCTCCATGATTTGTACAGCTTCATCTTCCGGAATGAAGGGCCAAGTGTATTTGATTGAGTCTTCAACCTGCTTGACTGACATCCTTCCTTCAATCATCACCTTTATCTCTGAGTTATCTTCACCTCCATCTGAATCAATGTTAGCTTCTTTGAGCTTAGTGGTGATCTCTACCACTGGCAATTCCTGATCCTTGGACTGGTCTTTGCTAATATTGATTGACATGTTGATTGGCTTTCTTTGACGATGTATTAAACCTAGTTCTTTAGGGTTTATAATAGGAGTTTTGGATTCTCTCATTAATGGGTACCTACCGTATATGCACCAATGCATATCTTCCGGAGTGTGGGTTATTCTGTTGCCTGTTTCTAAGCTAAGACAGCTGTGATTGGGTGTAAATAGGGGAAGGTATAGCAATAATGTAGGGATGATATTATGACTGAATCTTTTTATTCTTGGAAAGTCCGTACAAAGAACTCTACTTTTTTGAATTCCATTGTTGTACCGCCAAGAACTAGATCTGTGACTGAGGATTGGAACTAAGTTTTTGAGGTTGAAAAACCAGAAGATGATGATATTCCACGGCAACATTGCTTCCAAAAGCATTGTACCTGTAAAAGCCAAAGCTATAACCACAAATGGATGATGGACCAAAGCCATTATATGACTGAACAATCTGTTTTCATAACCAGGAGAAGAAAGATTGTTAGCAATTCATAATCAAAATCGTAAAATGTAGATGATGATAACCTAATGAAATCAATGTAGATGATGATAATCTGATGAAATAAGAGCTTATATTATGATATGCATGTCATGTAACTTCAATGAAAATGAATGTATGGATAGTTATTAGAAAAGCTATGGATGGATGATCACTGTGAAAAAAAAACGAGATGTATTCTCAGTGCACGCGAATCATTTTAGTTTCTCATTAGGCTGTAGTAGTAGTTGCAGTGTGGAAACGAAAGAGATGCTTTCCTGACTTTGAACATTTGGTTTTAGGGCTCTTAGATCAAACTAGTTAAAAATGTGATTTTGACACAGATATTAGTACATGGACTCTTAACAACAGTAACTGAAAGTAAAACCCACATTTCTAAGTAATCAAAACATAAAGAGCAAGTAGAATTTAAGTTCAACAAGTAGAATCGCGATGCCAAAAAGCCATTTCTCTGCTCTGGTCAATCCTTCGGCCACGACTCCTCTTCTGCCTGTGCATATTTGGCTTACACCGAGTGGATTATGCTGATGCCTTGGTGAATACATGGGACGAATCTTGCCTTAACCCAAGGCTTATCCCTCTAGATTATTGAGATATGGTTGACCACTATATGTATTAGTGGTCGATGACTAACGCAAAAAGTAAACATGTTTTACTGGTGATTTCGAAATAGTTGTAAATTGAGGGATCGGATACCAAATGAAAAGCCCCACTTGTTCCTAAGATCTTCCAAATAATCTTGAATATATTTGGGTTTATGAGCATCCACTTTTTGTTTTACCAGAGTGTCAGAAACAGAAGATTTGATCCATTTATATTCTCTTTATGTTACTATCACCAGGATTCAGGAGCTTTAAATTTTAACAAACACTTTTCACATCCAACATCAACTCTGTGCTACTTCTCCCATTCATAATCTCCTCCTCCAGGTACTACTTCACTCAAATTTTTCTAGTATAATTCTAGTATTTCACGCATTCTATTTTGGATTTGAATTGCATCTGTTCAACATCTTCTATTATTCACACAGTTTAGACTCATGGTATTGGACTTAAATCTTCTGTTCATAAAATTTTTGTTTTATGCTGCCGGTAGTGAATAGTCAGTCCATTACCCTCTTCTTCTTCTAATATTGGCACAAGGTGAGTGCACGTGCGTTGCACGTCTATAAATAAAGACGTTTTTATACACATTTTACTGCTAAGCAGTGGTGGTGGGGGGCGACCGAAGCAAATTTTTTTTTAACCACAGTTAACTTTAGTTCCGACTTCCAACTCGTAGATTACTGCTGCAGCAGTGGGGTGGCCGACCGAAAAGCAATTTTTTTAGCGTAGTTTAATTTAGTTATTTTCAACTTAATGTACGCGCAGGTTGAATGTTGAACCATCTTATCTAGTTAGTAATTTTAGGTTTGAGGTCATTAGCGTGGTCATTTATAAAAGGCAGAACATATGTAAACATAGCAACACTCAACGGGAAAAATAAAAATTAACTCACAATTATGGCTCATGCATGTTAAAGATTAACTCAATGCTCGTGCCGTCGTACCAAGAATTAACAAACGAAATAGGACAATAGCATTACTAATATTAAATAATAAACCTAGCTAGCAATTTGGAGAACGATAAAAGTATGGTCGACCAAATGGATTGGTAGAACGGTAAAAATATGGGGATTAACATGGTAAGTCCCTCTGTTAATAGTGAATTTTCATCTAATGTCACACAAAAAAACAGATTCACCCAGATGTCCTTTAGAACGGATTTTCCGTTAAATCAGTGTTAGGTCAGAGTTTAATATGAGTTGTCCCACCATAAATAAAAAAATAATCACCTCAGCTATAGATCCACGGCTGGATTTAACTCCTATGCAGCGGCGAGATC
>JAJJMA010074470.1:0-13217 GCA_023529015.1 Papaver nudicaule
ATACTACTGAATTCCAAGGCGATTCTCCGCTGTTCCACAGCCTTAGTATCAACCTCGGTAGCCAGCCGCTCCTTCTCACGCGTCAGCCGATCAACCTCGGCGGATAACCTCGAAATCCTGGGATCAGGCGCGGTCCTTGCTTTCTTCAATAGCTCTCGAAGCCAAGCAACGTTGAGCTGCATAAATTCTGCAATAGAAAGGTCCGCCTCCCATTTCGTCATCTGGTTGTCAGAAGGAGGGTCCCGAGCAGCATCATAAAGGCCAGCGGCCGCAACCAGTAAGTCACGGACCATCTTTACCTGCGCCGACGCACCAAGACTGCCCGCCATGCTTGAAGTCATGATATGGCCATAACGTTTTAGGATCCTAGTGTAAATACCCGCGTACACTGAAGGAACCCAAAAACCATAAACGAGCTCAAAAGCCTCGTCTTCAAAACCAATGTCTGACCGATCAAAGACTCGTTCAAATAGAGGCAAATTGGCAGCATCACGGCTCGCCTTAATAGAGGAAGAGCGGGATACACTGACACCTGGAGGACGATTGGTAGTAATGATAGGCGAGCTTAACACCCCCGAAGCCGAGGGACGATTTACAATCTTATCATTTCTAAGAGGCAAAGAATTCCTCATACGTTTCTCACTACTCGCGCTATCAGTTTCTTTGTTTGGACGTTTTCCCATACCCGCTTCCTACCAAAATCATATACGAACAATAGTAAGGTTTTAAAAAAAAAAAAGGGGGAGGAGGGGAGACGCAAGATAAATTTGTTGTAAGCCAGCACGACTCACCTGCTCAATAGGCGCCGAAGTTGCTTCCTCGTCAATGTCTGTATCACCTGCTTGCCCGTCTGAGTAATCCCCGTCGAAGGAATCTGGAAGAAAAAATATATATACACACCAGTTCAAACTCTCTTAGTTCGCAGAGAAAATGAAACAGATACTAGAGCCTTTATATAGGGAAAAAAGTCCTTTCCTTCCTCTGGACTAAAAAAAAAGGGGAGTAAATGCACCCCACGTGTAAAACTTTAATGCATACCTGGATCAGATGGTACAAGATCAAGAGATGACGGGCCCACTGGATGTCCTCTCCCTGACAATGACGAACTGAAAGATTCCAAAATAGCAGTGGGAGAATCCAAGGATTTAGCATGACCACGCCTGACGGTACAGACCAAAGGGTGCGTGCGCGTTATATCCATAACGTCAGCTGGTTTAGGACCGGTGCTACGATTGAGATTTGCAAATTCCCGAACAAACTCAGGGTTGCTCGAACGAGCTGGTTTTTGCACGGACGCAGCGCGCTTCCTTTTTGAAGAGGCTGATGGACGCGCCTGTTTTGTACAAGACTTGTTAGAAGGGGAGGATATGCACCGAGGAATGGGGACTATGCCCGCTTCCCAGTTTCGTTTGTCAATCAGGGCCTTCTCACGCCACTCACACTCGGGCATGTTAAACCACTCTTCCAAGGGCCGCTTACGCGGTCCTGGATCATGAGCGCCGACAGGCTACGGGCAAGTAAAAATTTAAGTAAACAAAGGCATCTGAAGGACACTCGCATACGTAAAAAAAAAAAAAAAAAAAAAAAAATTTAAAAAAATTAATCAATGTACTATGAGAACGGTAACTTACCAAATCTCCTCTTCCCATCACAGCGCCTGGTGCTGAAGGGGATGGCTTGGGGACTCGAGTTGCCCGCGACCGTCCTTGACCGCCAGCAGGTTTTGGGGAGGAATGGGGGGCTCTCTTCCTTGGTTTGGACTTTATAACCGCGTCGGGATCCAAAGGAAAGGAACCCCAAGCTGTCTCAGAAGAAACCCGAGCACGACCTTTGTTCCCAGGAACTAACCTCAGAGGTTCCGCTACACGCTTATCAAGTACGAACCGACCTGTGTAGTGCATCTCGCAAAGTTCATCCTTATTCGGCGCCGGATAGACAACACGAGCGGTAACCAGAAAGTTCATCACACGAGTTAAAAGCTCATTCCAGTAATCTTCCCAATAAGTCGAGACACGAAGGTTTTTGCGAGAAGGCTTTGGATAACGAATGGTAAAAGGGAGCGGACGGCAGCGAAGGGCGCCTCCCTCAGAATAGATAAATCTATCGTAACAGACCTCGATCGAGGCGTCATTCAGAATAAGAAGAGGCAAGGGTGGCGGAGGAACCCCCTGGTCAAAACCTGCCTGGCGGACAACTCGATCGAAATTATAAGCCTCAATAGAAAACGCGCCCCCACAAAATCCAGGGAGATAACCAGAAGTAACTGACAAAATGAAATCCACTTCACTCCCCTGCCTCACCCTTCGAGAGTCAAGGATTTCCTCCTCATGCGAGTAAAAGGTGTAAGGAGTAGGCCCAACACGACCATCAGTATATGGTGAAAAGCAAAACTTAGCCTCAATATCCATATGATGCGAGATACCGTCAAGAGATTTGGGCGACTTTCGTTTAAAAAGACGGGCACGAGGGTAAGAATACTCTACGGAATCCTGATAAGTTTCACCATTCTCGTCGACCCGTTCCTCGACGCCATGAAGAGTAAGTATCGGCTCCGGCGGACTAAACCCTGGGAATCGGTCCCAAGACCACATCTGAAGGAAACTTGCAGGCACAAAGGTCTCGACTGTATGCATATCGGCGGCTCTCTGGATATCGATTACAAGCAAGTCTAAGTGGCGGTAGAGTCCGCCTAGGAACATGGGAGCCAGAGGGAAAGACACACCACGCGCCATTAAGACGGCCATGGGCATAAGCTCCTCCTTGACCGTGTCCCCTGGGCTAAATTCAAAGACATCATGACTCAACCAGAAGAGGAGAAACACTGCTAGTTGCGCTTGTTCCGAGTCCTCGCCATAATCTGGACATCTAAGTTGACCGTCCACCATTTTCGGCGCCCAATATTTCACGAATAGCGGATAAGAAGAGCGCCTCTTTCTCGACTTATTTGAAGTAGTTGCCTCACCACCACCATCACCTAGAAAGTATAAAGGGAGTTTAATCGCAAGAAATAAACATTCCTATAAGGCATGACAGAAGTAGAAAAACGAGTTTTAAAAGAAAATTCAATAAATAAATATATACCTCGAGCACCTTCACGTTCCTCGCCTCCTTCCACGTCGTCGTCCTGAGCACATTCAAATTCCTTACCCTTTTCTGGGTTCTCACCGGCCCCCTCAGCTGGGACATCTCTAGCAAGCTCTTTGGACTTCTTCAAGATAGCTACCAAATCCCAATCTTTCTCACGCATACACCCTGCAACAGCGGATTGATGCCAATAGCAAGTACCGTGAACGGGCAACAAAGTATAGGCAATCACGTCCTCAAGAGTAATGGTTGTCTCACCCCAAGCAAAAAGAAAAGTATGAAACAGGGAAATCCAGCGCGTGACCAGCTTAGTCAGATCGATACTGCTGCGATTACAAGAACGACATTTAGACGCTCTGATAGCGTCGAGAACACCGATTTTCCCTAATGTGCGGGCATGTGACTCGTGGCCTGTGATAAAATCGACCCAAGGCGACCAACCATCCTGAGGTTTCGCCGTGGATTTGTAAACAACGTCGGGAAGCTCGTAATCGCCTCGATTTATGGCTAGTCGGGGAATCTGCTCGTAGGGAGGAAAAAACCATTCAGTATTGTCCGGCTTTAACAACCACTCCGGGTCGGCTGGAGACTCCGGCGGCAGACGATGCAGAAGGCGCTGGTTGAAGAAATCATCTGGATAGTCGCCGCCAGGAAGAGGAACAAAGGCGCTCTGAAGCGCAACGTTTTGCACAAAAAGATCCTTAGAAAATAAGCCGTCCTCCCGGTCAGCAGGGGGAAAGACATCAAAGTTAGGGGTCGGAGCGCCCTCTCCCTCTGGCGCCGTTTCAGGGTTAGCCTCCTCTTCGTAATTAGGAGCGAGTGTATCGGCTTGCAACGGCTCGTCCTGATTTCTCATCGTAATAAGAGAAGGGGAGGAGAATTTCGACTAAGGAAGATTGATCAGAGAAAGCAGGAGGTAAAAGAGTATTTATATGACAAAGGAAAGAGTAACTTCTCGCCACATAGGCCACGACCTCAACAGACCTGAAACGTGCGCTGCCACGTAGGCCACTATTTCGGCAGTTACGGGAATAAGCGTGGGCGACGGCTAGGGGACTTGGGTATCCGTGGGTGACGGTCGACCCGGCATGTTCTGCCCGCCCGAACCGTCAGGGGACTAATGTGGATGACCCAAGTTTATTAATACCTAACGGGCTTGATACATACCTAATTAGAACTAGTCAGTTGGGCTTGGGCCTAGATGCTTTAGGTAATCAAGAAACAAGGAGTGGCAATTATGTTAATAAGTGGCCAAAAGGGGATCTGGCCACCTAGGGGTAAAAGAGAGTCTCTATAAATAGGACTCTAGGGGGGATTACAAAGGGAGGACTTTTTTGGAGAGAGAAAGATAGGACCACACATTACAAGAGAGAAAGGGAGAAATGAGTTAGATCGGTGCTACCTCTGAGACTCGGATCGGATTGAGAATATTACCCTATTCACATTTGGCGACCACAGACGGAGACTGATTTCGAGTCCAGCGGAATGCAATCAGCGCTAGAAGCAATGAGCGCGCCCCAAAGGAAAGCAGAGCGAGTCCCCATTCCAAACGAGGACTTCGTTTTTATAGAGCACGAGCCGGCGGATAGTGACGCGGATGACGCGCAAAGGATTGAAAAGGTATCGGTAGGAATCGTGGACGCGCTAGTGGAGCCGACTCAGGAGGGTGAAGGAATTGCGCCATTTGTTGACAGTAACACAAGAGACACGAGCCTGGAGGAGATGCGGCAGGAATTCGCGACACAGGCGAAGAAGCAACAGCAATTAATGTCATTAATCAAGCAAAAGGAGGGCGCGTCTGCACAAAAAGATGCCGGACCGATCGCCGGAGTTATTGGAGAGCCAGAATTTGCCGGAATAACTGCCGGAAAAGGAAAGCTCGCGCCCACCAGGAACTTTCAACAAGAGGAGGAAGGTTTTAGTGCGCTAACTGGGAGGATCTCAGAGGAAGACCTAGCTAGGTACATCGAGGAGCATTACCGAGTAGCCAAGCAAGATCACGGGTACAGTTCCCTAGACCCCCCTTACACGAAAGAAGTGGTCGCCTACAAGTTCCCGCGCGATTATACATCACCAAAATTCAAAGTATACACGGGGCAAGGAAATGCACGAGAGCACTTGGGCCGCTTCCTTTCGGCAATGAACCAGCATGCAAAAGATGGAAATCTATGCTTGAAAGAATTCTCGAAATCGCTGTCTGACGTTGCATACACATGGTACGACAACCTAAAACCAGGAAGCATAGCGACATGGGAGGAAATGGCGCGTCTGTTTCTCAAGAAGTTCTTCTCTGCAAAACGGCGAGTGACATCGGTCGACTTAGCACGAACAACAATGGGGGTTGATGAAGATCCTTTGAAGTACATCACGAGGTTCCGGAGTCACGCGCTCCAATTAAGTGAAGAGGTGCCAGAAGACAGGCTGGTTGAGATTTGCGTGGGAAAGATGACTGCCACCCTGCGTTTCGCTTTATCCAACTTTCAATTTCAAACCTTCGTGGAGTTAGAGGAGGCTACAGCACGACTGTCAGATTGCCTTGGAATCTTTCAGCAGGCGAAGGTGGAGCAGACGTGGTACAATTCCGTTAACTCACTAAGTGCGGCTGTTACTAGCAGTGGACCTGTTCCGGGAAATAAGCGACAAGCGCCTTTTCAGCCATACCAAGGTGCCGCACCACAAGGGACACGAGGAGGGAATAATTCTCAGCGCCCTATTCCAGCGCCCATACCTTGCACCAAGGAGCAAATTGAAAACCAAGTCGATCAATGGGCCGCTAATGGTGAAATCAACTTGCCGCCTGCTGTCGTGGATATAAATACCGTGAACAAGGCGCATGAACGGTACTGTCACTATCATAGAAGGGTAAATCACTCGACCCTCAACTGTTACGGTGTGCGAAATGCATTTTGGAGAAAAGAGAGAGCCGGGGAGATAGACCTCGGGCGACAACAAATTGACAAAGATCCATTGCCTAAACATCACGCCATGATGATTTCCCATGACCCTAGAGACGAGGGATGGGCAGCATGGGAGGATTCCAAGGAAGAGGTGTGTGAGCTGTCCAATGGGCAACAAGGCTTTGAAGGGACACACGCTGTTGCTTTCCAGTTCTCCAAGACCATCGTCGCGCAACAATTCTTCGATTCCCTTGGCTTCAGTGAAGACCAAGTCAGGGAGGCATCTCAGGCAATCGCCGCTATAGCAGCGGGTCACCAGGCGCTATCAAGAGGAAGGATCACTTTTGACGACAGCGATATCTGCATTCCTGGGGAACACTTGCGTCCCTTGTACCTCACTGCAACGGTCAACAAGCAGCAGTTGAGGAGAGTATTCATCGACGGAGGAGCGTCATTAAACCTTGTTTCGGTGCACACCTTGGATTTACTAGGGATACCGAGGGAGGAGATCAGAGAACGGAAAACAGTGGTGCGCGGTTTTGGAGGGCACACTCAAGAATCAATCGGGGTGATATGCCTCGCTATGACCATTGGGCCGATTAAAGCATCAGTGCCCTTCCATGTATTAGACGATCACACTTCGTTTCACTTGCTTCTAGGGCGCGGATGGATACGTGACCATCATGTTGTGGCGTCTACCTATCACCAATGCATCAAGACTAGCATCGGAGGAAGAGAATACATGGTGCCAGCCACAAGTAACCCTTTTGGACCCGAGGAAGCATACATGGCGGAAGCAGTTTTTTATCAACCGACAGGACAGGAAGGAGCGGCTGTAATAGGCTTGTCTCGAACGATTCCTCTACCAAAGTGGGAAGAGGACAGTAAAGTCTCAGTCTTTGATCCCACTCGTCTGGAGATACCCAAAGAAAAAAGGAAGGTTGAAGAAAAAGCATCTGTATTTAGCGCTGAAAGATTGGTGGCACCGGCAGGGACTAAGAGATCAAAGATAGGACCAGAGCCTCGCTTCCATCGTTTCACCACTAAAGACGGAGGACACATCTATAGATTATAGCAATCAGCGGAGGTGTTGCCATCCGAGCAATTGTGTGAAGCATCTACAAGCCAGATGGCATCATCTCCTAATAAGGAAGAAGAAGTAACGGCGGGGTCATTACCAGTGGAAGAGCCCACAGAAATACCATCATTGGACGAAATAGAAGAAGTTAATATTGGCGATGAAGAAGAAAAGTTGATTAAAATCAGCGCGTCGCTTGGGAAGGAAGAACGGAGAAAAATGGTTGAGCTATTAAAAGAATATAGGGATGTCTTCGCCTACACATACAGCGAGATGCCAGGATTGGATGCGGAATTGGTCTCACACTCTCTGGATGTTCTACCCTACGCGCGCCCTGTACAACAAAGGAACCGCGTATTTCACAAAGATGTGGCGCTAGCGATAAAGGAAGAGATTGAGCGACTAGCGGAAGCAAAATTCATCAAACCAATAAAAAACGCGCCGTGGCTAGCTAACATTGTGCCGGTAATAAAGAAAAATGGAAAAATTCGTTGCTGCGTGGACTACAGAGATTTGAACAGAGCCTGTCCGAAAGACGAGTTTCCCGTACCAAACATCGATATGCTAGTAGACGCGACTAGTAACCATCAAATGTTTTCGTTTATGGACGGATATAGTGGTTACAATCAGATTAGGATGAACACTGTGGATGCGCACAAGACAGCGTTCCAGACGCCATTTGGATGTTTTTACTATGTGGTAATGCCTTTCGGGTTAAAGAACGCGGGGGCCACCTATCAACGCGCCATGGTTTCGATCTTTCATGACTTAATCCACAGACAAGTAGAGGTATATGTCGATGACATCGTGGTTAAATCTCGAAAGAGGGAAGACCATATCGACCATCTACGAACGGTTTTCGAGCGCTGCAGACAGTACAAGCTTAAGATGAACCCTTTAAAATGCGCTTTTGGGGTTACATCGGGCAAGTTCTTGGGTTTCGTCGTTACCAGCACGGGGATTCAAGTGGATCCAGGAAAGGCACAAGCGATCCTTAGCATGGACAGCCCTTCCAACACACAAGAGCTTCAGAGTTTTCTAGGGAAAATATCATATATTAGGCGATTCATACCAGGTCTCGCCCAGATGATGGCCGCTTTCACCCCGCTCCTGAGGAAAGGATCTACGTTCCAATGGGGGGATGCCCAGCGGATCGCTTTCGATAACATCAAGCGATGCCTAACTTGCTCACGAGTTCTCCGACCCCCGATACCAGGCGAGCGGCTACATCTCTACCTAGCATACACGACCGAAGCGATAGGAGCGCTACTCGCACAGGATTTGGGAAATGACCAACTTTTTCCTATATATTACGTAAGTCGTTTACTGAAGAAGGCCGAGGTGAGGTACCCTCGCATAGAGCAAGCATGCCTGGCCCTCATCTACGCAGCGCAAAAGCTAAGACCATACCTGTTAGCACACCAAACGGTGGTGGTTGCCGCGGCAAACCCCATGGTTTATCTAGCGGAACGTCCATACTTAACTGGGCGAACTGCGCGATGGTCCCTTCAACTATCGGAATTCGGGTTGCACTACCAGAGACCACGAGGCGTCAGGGGCCAAGCAATCGCAGATTTGTTAGCCGCGTTCCCAGGAAGTGATGAGGCGGATATTCATGAAGACATCCCTGGGGAGGTAGCAGAGCTAGAAGAAGAAAGCATGTGGGACATGTATTTTGATGGGTCGTCATATGGAACATACGGGGGAGCAGGCATCGTATTCGAAACACCTGAAACGGAGCTACTATCGTTTGCTTTCAAACTAGATTTCGCTTGTAGCAACAACATGGCTGAGTACGAGGCATTCCTAATTGGGCTCAAGTTAGCGGAGCGGATGAAACTCCAACGACTTCACGTACATGGTGACTCAAAGCTAGTTACAAGTCAAGCAGGGGGGGAATTCCAAGTCAAAGAAGAGCGACTGGCGCCCTATCGCGCCGAGGCACAGGAGCAGATGGCCAAGTTCGTCCAGATAGAACTGGGGCACACCGGAAGAGCCATGAACAGACACGCAGATGCCTTGGCTACACTCGCGGCAAAGATCAATTTGAATGGCAAAGATGAAGGATCAATCACAGTGCACAGGCAAGAGCTGCCTAGCACATGGCTACGAGAGATGAAATTTGAAGAGGAAAACGACTGGAGGAAAGGTGTCATGAGAGAGCTCGGCAAGGCAAAAGAAGAAAGGTCTATATTGTTTAAAAAGCTGAAGTCTTTCGTGGTCATCAAAGGGCTGCTATACTACCGAATGGCAGGTGGGGCTTTAGCGCGATGCATAGGGAGTCAAGAAGCGACGGGTCTCTTGGACAAAGTCCATCGAGAAACCTGCGGACACTCAGGAGTGGTTCCGCTATACAGAAGGATACAAAGGAAAGGGTATTACTGGCCCGAGATGGCAACACAAGCTGCGACCTTGCAGAACAATTGCGCGGAGTGCCAATCACCACCCCAGCCGTCGGAAATTTGCACAGTCGAAGAGTTGGACTGGAGGCAGCCGTACTTAAATTATTTAAAGAACGGATCGCTCCCGGGAGATGAAGTAGAAGCCTCAGTGATAAAAAAGAAGGCAGCGCGTTTCTTCATCAACGAAGGGGTATTGTACCGACGAAGTTTCAACAACGACGCCTTAAGATGTCTAAGCAATGAAGAAGCGCGAACAGTAATGACCAAAGCACATGAAATGGAACACCAAGGAAAGCGCAAGTTATTTATACATGTTCATGATGGGGGATATTACTGGCCAACCATGGAGGCGGACACAGCAGATTTTGTAAGGAAATGTGAGATCTGCCAACTCCACGGGAATGTCATCCAAGCGCCACACAAGGGATTGCACAGTATAGTCGCCCCGTGGCCTTTCCACAGCTGGGGTTTAGACTTGATTGGTCCTATAAGCCCTCTATCTTCAGGGAGGCACAAGTACATAATTACGGCCACGGAGTACTCAACTAAATGGGTAGAAGCAGCGCCTCTACGGAATTATGAAGGAGAAACTGTCGCTGCATTTATCAAGGAATACATCATCTGTCGTTTCGGCGCGCCAATGATCATCCGCTCAGACAACGGTACTTCATTTATCAACCAAAAGGTGGCAGACCTATTGGCCAAATATCGCATCAAGCAACATGCATCGACTGAGTATTACCCACAAGGGAACGGATTGGCGGAATCCACCAACAAGACATTACTTAGGATCCTGAGCAAAACTGTCCATGACCATCACAGAAGCTGGCATGAGCAACTACCTCTAGCGCTGTGGGCCTATAGGATCTCCAGGCGAAGTTCAACAGGGGTGTCTCCTTACTCCTTAGTATATGGAGAGGATGCTGTGCTACCAGCGGAAGTAGCGGTGCCCTCAGCCAGAGTAGCGGTGGCTAGTCGCGCAGAACCGGATGATGTAGGCAGAATCGCACATCTCGATGCGCTTGCTGAAAAAAGGGCAAGGGCAGAAAATTTTGCTGAAACTTACAGAGCTACAAAGGCGCGGCATTATAACAAA
This sequence comes from Papaver nudicaule, assembly GCA_023529015.1. Lineage (NCBI taxonomy): Eukaryota > Viridiplantae > Streptophyta > Magnoliopsida > Ranunculales > Papaveraceae > Papaver > Papaver nudicaule. The sequence continues at coordinate 10,558 of JAJJMA010074470.1, forward strand.
AAGGTGATACCACGCTCCTTTGAAGTCGGGGATATCGTACTAAAAATCGCGAAGCACGTACAAAGGAAAGCCAAAGCGGGGAAATTTGCAGCAAATTGGCGCGGACCTTATATTGTGCGGAAAGTTGCAGAAAGCGGCTACTACTATCTTAACCGCGTAAACGGTGAGGAGATTGATACCCCGATTAATGGCAAATGGATTAAATTATACTATGCATAAGAAGATAGGGGCAGAGGATATTGGTAATAACTCCTACCTTTATTTATTTATTTTCTTTAATGTAAACCATTAAGAAAAAGCAAGAGAAATATATGCTCGTTCTTTTAAGATCAATTATTTGTGGGCACCGAAAACCCAAAGGGTATGATAAACATAATCACTTCAGGAGCGCATTGAACACGCCTCCTTTTACAACAAAATCGACTTTAAAGGGCACTGAGCACCCTGGTCGGTTGGGCACCGAAAACCCATAAGGAGCGCACTGAACACGCTGCCTCAGGAGCGCACTGAACACGCTTCCTATTTTGGAACACGCTCGGTGGTATTACGCCTGATACGCGGCCACTCTAAGACAGGCGTTATACCAACTGATTAACACACCGCTATCAAACTGCAGAAACATATTCGGAGGGTCGCCTAACACGCGCCCTACCAGTAAAAGAGATTTAGCCCACAAGGCACACAAACGAAAACATACTCGGGGGATCGCCTAACACGCGTCCTACCAGTAAAAGAGATTTAGCCCACGAGGCACATAAATAGAAGCATACTCGGAGGGTCGCTTAACACGCGCCCTACCAGTAAAAGAGATTTAGCCCATAAGGCAATTAAACAAGAACGTACTTGGAGGATTGCTCGACACGCGCCTTACCAGTATAAAAGATTTAGCCCATGAGGCACAAACGAAAAATACTGGATCGCTTAACACGCGCCCTACCAGTAAAATAGATTTAGCCCACGAGGCAAATAAATAAAAACATACTCGGAGAAACGCTCAACGCGCGCCTCACCAGTAAAATAAATTTAGCCCATAAAGGATATAAACAAGAAGCTTTTTCAAAAAATCATTAACACAAACAAAGGCGTACGTAGCAAAACTCGCCTCTCTAAACAAACATGAAAAAAAAAAACCAACTAAAAGAAAATCAGCCAACTACAAGAAAGCGCGTTTTCGCAAATTGTGAAAAGGCATTACAACATATTTTAAACATTAACCAGCTCAGCTAGCTCGGTTTCACATTCAGCAACGCGCTGTGAGACAAAATCGACAGAATCCCGCGCATAACCAGCATAATCCTCTTCTTTAGAAAGTTGTTGCACGAGCTCATTATAGCGACGACGCGCCTTGCCTCGTAAAATCGAATCCGCGCCTGCGTGCCGAATCAGTTCCATGGTCTCGCATTGCTCCGACAAAGCGTTGCGAATGCTTTCACATCGCCGTTCATGCGATTCGAGTAAATGCTTAGTGTCCAAGAGGATACTACGTAAGCGCTTCACTTCTTTCTCCATATCTGCACGCTCTAATGCACCAGGAGTAGCAGGGAGGGCTAATACCCACAAACCATCAAGAGATGCCATCACGACTGATCAAAAAAAAAAATATGATGGTTGAAGGATAAAAAAAAAAATATATATATAGACAATGGAAGACCCCCTTTTTTATATCAACAAAACTTAGTACATTTAATGAAAGGAGGATTGCCCTGGGCATGAATGACATGTGTCGAAATAAGGAAACGTTTGCATTAAATTCAAAGAAAAGCCATACGGCATCTACAGAAGGAAAGGATTCAGACTAATGGCATGACCGCGCCAGCAGCCAGGGCGCGCTCACACCGTTCAATTTCAGCGTCAATATCCTTGACAAAACGTTCGGCCTCCAAGAGGCCACTAAGGGCGTTAGTACGACGATCATGAGTACGATCCATTCGTCTACGAAGCCCAGCCTCATTATGCGAGCCAAACTGAACACCAGGAGCATGGCCAGCAGCACAAGCGGCTTCCCACTCAGCATGGTGCTCGTTCCAAAGCTTTTGAAACGCCTCATAGTGAGCTCGCCTCTGCATCACTATCATCTCCATCTCCAACTTGACTGATTCCAGTCGCTCGACTTCTTGCTCTAAGTCCAAAGGGGTAGACATCGATGGCGCCGAAGACAAGGACACAAAATATCCGCGTAGTCGAAATGACATTTTGAAATGGGTTGCAAAAAAAAAAAAAAAGAGAAGAGAGAGAGAAACACACAATAAGCACAAGAGAACAGAATGAAGGATAAATGAAAAACACATATATATATACGTCCCCCAGGAACAACATTCCGAGATGCATTTATTATTTACACGAAAATCGAAAAGACATTTCCTTTGACCAAAACCCTTTCTAGATACTTCGTCTCCTAAATGCATGAAACAAAACAAGGGCATGGGCCAAGGATGCATTTATCACACGCAAAGCCCGAGAGCTATCGTACAAACTCAAGGTAGAAAATACCCGACGCGCCCTACAGCTTCGAAGGCGCTCCAAAGAAATCTCATCAGGCTCATACCCAGATAGCCTTACCCTTTCCACCAAAGAGCTCATGTCAGCAAATTCAAGACAAGAGTCATCCGACAATTTCTCAAAATAGACGACCATTATGGATAAAACAAAGCTCGCCTTGC
>JAJJMA010074500.1:0-30450 GCA_023529015.1 Papaver nudicaule
TTTTGTTTGTTTGGCGTTTTTGCCTCGGCGTTACAGCCTTTTTGTTTTGGAGTTTGGTTCGGCGCTTTCGTCATAAAATTTTCTCTTATTCCAAGGATACATAGTACACTATTTTACGTGTAATACTTCCTTATGTATTTTGCGTTCCACGCGTTGCCGAGTCCGAGGCCATCTTTTTCGTCAATTAGTTTGTACGCCCATTTTCCTGCCTTTTGCTTGATTGTGTATGGTCCTTCCCAAACTGGTTCCAGCTTTCCCGCATTTCCTTTTTGATAAGGAGGTATTTCTCGTAATACGAGTTCGCTAGGCTGAAATTCTCGCTCAATTACTTTTTTTATTGTATCCTCGGGCAGCCCCTTTCTGGTAGTTAATGATGTGCTGCCGCGCTTCCTCCCTTTCTTCTTCGAGATCATCCAATTTTGCGTATATTAGATCTGCCGATAAGTTCTGTTCCCATGCCTTGTATTTATCTGTTGGTATCATTATCTCTGTAGGCAGCACTGCTTCGGTCCCATATGTTAAGTGAAAAGGAGTCATTCCTGTTGCTCGTCTTTGTGAGGTTCGAAATGCCCATAGTACGTTATGCAAATGTTCGCACCACTGCTTCTTGTGTGGCAATACTCGATTTTTCAGGTTGTCTCCTATGGTTTTGTTTGTTGCCTCGGCCTGTCCGTTACTTTGGGGGTAGATTGGCGTCGAGGTACCGAGCCTTACGTTGTATTGATTTAGAAGTTCTTTAACTTCGGCACTGAGGAATTCTTGGGCGTTATCCGAAACTATCTCCGCAGGTACTCCGAAACGACAGAATATATTCTCCCAGAAGAAGGTGAATACTTCTTTTCCTGTGTGGCTTCGCAAGGCTTTAGCTTCGATCCATTTGGAGAAGTAGTCAATTGCAACTATGATGTATCTTCGTTGCCCCGTTCCTGGAATGAATGGACCGACAATGTCTACCCCCCATTTGGCGAATGGCCAGGGGCTTAAGACTGAGTTCAGTTTTGTTGCTGGCGCGTGGATTCGCTTAGCAAATCTTTGGCATGGATCACATTTTTGCGAGATGTTCTTTGCATCGGCATGCATATATGGCCAATAGTACCCTTGGGCTTTTGTTCGCTGCGCTAGTGCTCTTGCACCGCTGTGGGTACCTGCTTCGCCGCTATGCAGCTCTTTCATTAGTGCAATTCCGTCTACTCGGTGCACACACCTTAACAATGGTCCCAATAAGGACTGTCGGTGTAAGACTCCGCCTATGAGTCGGTAGTTAGCAGATCTACTAATCACTTTGTGTGCTTCTAGCGGGTTGCTTGGTAATTCTTTGTTTTCCAAGTACTTTCGTATGGGAGTTCTCCAATCGTCGTGTTCTTCTTGGATGGCCATCACCAGTTCTCCTTCTTCGGCTGCTATCGATGATTGTTTCACTCTTCCGATTTCGATGGAAATTATGCTTTTATCTGTTACCTTAGAGGCGATGAATGCCAGAGCATCTGCGTGCCTATTGTCTTTTCTGCAAATGTGTCGTATTTTGAGATTCGGAATTTTCGACATGAGCCTTCTTGCTAACTTCTTATACTTAGATAACAAATCATTAGACTGGTAACTCCCGTCTAGCTGTCGTACGACCAGTTGCGAGTCCGTTGTGATTCTTGCTTCCTGGATTTCCATGCTAATCATGCGTTTTAAAGTATGAATCAGTGCTTCATATTCTGTTTCGTTGTTGGTTGCTTCGAACTCCAACCGAAGTGCAAAGACAGTGCGCTCTCCTTCGGGTGATGTAAAGACTATGCCAATACCTCGGCCATCACTGTTTACCGATCCATCAATGAAAATTTCCCACCTTCGAGGATGGGACTGTTCTAGTAGGTCTTCGGGACCATCATCATCTTCGATCCCCAATATTGGTTCATCTTCGTAATCTTCTTCTATTGGAAACTCAGCCAAGAAGTCTGCGATGATCTGGGATTTTAATGCCGTTCTGATTTCATACTCCACGTCATATTGTCCAATTTGAGCGTTCCATCTCGCGATTCTTCCTGCTGCCTGGAGATTTTTCAGAATGGACTCGATTGGTGTTTTCGTTAGCACAATTATTTTGTGGGCTTGAAAGTAAGTCCGAAGCTTTTGCGTTGCTACTACTAGCGCGAGAATTAGCTGTTCCAATTTGGTGTAATTCTTCTCGGCTGGAAAAAGAGTCCTACTGATATAGTACACTGGTTTCTCTTCTTCTTTGGTTGTTACAAGCACTGCACTGATGGCGTCTTTGCTCGCGACTATGTATAATTTCAAATTCTCGTCCTTCTCTGGGCGCTGCAGGGCTGGTAAGCTTGCTAGGTAAGTTTTGATTCCTTGAAAAGCGGCCTCCCTTTCATCGGTCCACACGAATTGTTCTCCCTTTTTCAGAATGCTAAAGAAGTCTTTACATCGATCCGAGGATCGTGCGATAAATCTGCTAAGAGCAGCCAATCTCCCATTTAGAGCTTGCACCTCCTTTATGGTTGTTGGCGAAGGCATTTCTCGGATTGCTTGCACCTTTAGTGGATCTGCTTCGATGCCAGTTTTTGTGACTATGTATCCCAAGAATTTTCCAGAAGTCACTCCGAAGATGCACTTTGCTGGGTTTATTTTCATGTTAATCTGTCGCATCTTTTCCAGTATTTCTCGAAGGTCTTTCACGTGGGTGCCGGCTTTTTTGCTTTTGACAAGCATGTCGTCTACGTAAGCTTCGACAGTCTTTTTTAGCCAAGGACGAAAGATATTCTCCATGGCCTTTTGATAAGTGGCACCGGCGTTCTTTAACCCGAATGGCATTCTGGTGTAGCAGTATAGCCCGTTGGATGTTAAGAACGCCGTATACTTTTGATTTTCTTCCGCCAATGGAATCTGGTTGTAGCCAGAATAGCCATCCATGAAACTTAGCAATTCATGTCCGGCAGTTGCGTCAACCATTTGGTCTATGCTGGGCAAAGGATGGGGATCCTTGGGGCACGCCTTGTTTAAGTTGCTGAAATCGATGCATATGCGTACTCCTTTGTTTTTCTTTGGTACAATGACCATGTTGGATATCCAATCTGCGTATTGTATTTTTTTGATAATTCCTGTTTCAATCATCTTATTTAACTCTAATTCGACCGCGGTCTGGTAGACGTCTGCTAACTTTCGAGGCCTCTGCTTGAATGGTCGCACCGAAGGGTTTATATCTAGGCGATGGCAAGCCAAGCTGGGGTCTATTCCTGGCATCTCACTCATTTTCCAAGCGAAGACATCAGCATATTCTTTTAGTAAATCTTCTAACTCGCCTCGCTGCTCTTTTGACATTAACGTTCCAATTTTTACAATCTTCGGCGCTTTACTGGTTCCGATATTTATCTCTTCGGTAGGCTCTGTTGGGGTGAAGTTCGGAGTGTCGTCGTTCATGGCACTGGGATCCTTCGGTGCTTCTTTCGTGATTATCTTTTTGCCTTGTATTATTTGATTAATTTCCTCATGAATCATTTTTTCCTTTTGCTGCTTGTATCTTTCTCTTCGGTTACGCCGCGCATGTTTTCTTTGGTCGACGTCTTTTTCGTGACATGCTTTGGACTCCGAGCCCTCGCCTTTGATCTCACCAATGCCTTTGGGAGTTGGAAATCTGAGTTTCTGGTGTAATGTAGAGGGTACCCCTAAGATCCCATGCAACCATGGTCGTCCCAGGATTGCCTGTATGGTGATTCTATGTCCAGGACACAGAATGTTGTCTTTAGCTCCATTGAGGCTACATACACTGGTAGTGAGATATCTCCCTTTGGTTTTGACGCTCTTCCATTGAACCCGTAGATGGTGTAGTCCGAGGGTATCAATGGAGTGTTCGAGAAATATTCCCTGTATGCCATTCCGAATAATACATCTACCGAACTTCCTGGATCAATCAGAATTCTTGGTATTGTTGCCTTGTTTATGTTTACCGTTATCACCAAGGGATTATTGCTTGGGCCATCTTCGGGAAGATCTGCTGCCAAATAAGATATCGGTTTTAATTGCCATGACTCGAATTTTCTTGCTTCGGTGACAATCATTATTTCTTTCCCATCTTTGCCTCTTTTGTGAATTCTTCCACCAAGACAGCTACTTCTTGAGCTGATGCTCTCCCTTGTATGAATCATTGAACTGCAATGGGCGTCTTGCATTGGCACTTCGTTTTGCGATTTTATTTGGACAACCTGCTCCAAAGTCCTTACTTGCTGCCTCGGTGTCTGGTCCGATTCTGAGGTCATTTTTTGTTCACCTGTCAAGAAACAAAAAACCCGTGAGGTCCAAGGCGGCTAGCGCAGTGTACTTTGTCGGCCATGTAAATCTACTCTGCAACTAAGTTTTTCAGGCGAAATTTAATATGTCGTATTTGCCCCTTTTAGGCGTATTCCTAACTTCTTATTGTCCTTTAGCTCAAATCGTCCCCTTTTCATCTGGGTCTGTTTATTGGAATTTTATTTCCAAATATAGCATAAAAATGGGAAAACCCTAAAATGAATTTTTATGTACAGCAGGAAATTTTTGAGAATCCTAAAATGGATTTTTACATATATTACGAGCTTTGAAAACCCTAAAATGGATTCCTATAAATAACATTAGTTTTGAAAACCCTAAAATGGATTTCTATATGTATTATGAATTTTGAAAACCCTAGAATGGATTTCAGGAATCAGTACGATTTTGCAATTTGTTTGTATTCTATGCTGCAAAAAGTTTTGAAGCGAAAATTAACTGCCTCTTTCGAAGATTGACTTCATCATACCGAGGTTTTAAGAACTCTTTAATGGATGATTTTATCATCTGATGCTATGCTCAAAAAACTCTGTAAACACGCCAAAGCCTTTAAGGTCTTTTGGATGCTTAAGGTATAGGAGCTGTTTTTCAGAAATCTAACTTTTGAAAATCTTTTGAGAAGATTAAAAAGAAATATAACAACAAAAAATTTGAAAACCCGAAAAATCACAGGCAAACCCTAAGTTGTTTTAATCATCCCTGTTTCTAGCGCCAAACTGTACGAGTTGAAAATCTGCATAGGTACTCAAGGTACCACATCCATCAGATCTACTCATACATACAGTATTTAGTTGTGGTTTAGCAGTCCGAAGACAACAAGAACTGCATCGAAGATGCTTTGAACAGTAAATAAAGACCAAATAAAGTTATAAAGACTAAATATAAGAATCCTTATGTATTTCAATGCTGAGATTACATGAATAAAACCCTAAGGAACCGAAGGAGATTACAAACCTAATCTCTCTCTTGCTACTTAGGCTCAACCCAAAGAGAATCCAACCCTTACAACGTTTTCCAAGCTCGCCTTATATAGGCCGAGCTTGGGTGGTTTACAGCTAATAAGGACAAAAGACTCAATCGTGGTGGTGTCAGTACCTGTCGAGTAAGGCGGTTTACGCTCCGAGGCTGAATCCTGGGCTTCGGTCCTTCGACGTAGTCTGAACCCTTTTACTCCGAGTCTTTACTTCGCTTGTATATAACTGTTTCTTCTTTAGGTTAGTCCGAGCTTTCGCTGTTGACTCTCTCGGCATGGTTATACTTCCTGGATGCGAGACACGTGGTCCGACGGGTTTTACCCCCTACATCCGGATTAGCCAATAATAGATGTTTAACTTTTTGCTTCCCATCCGGTGTCTTCTCCTTGAGGTCAAAGAACATTGTGTATTTTTTCTCCTCCGCCAAGACCATCACTTGTTGCATTACATCCCTATTGCAAGAGTCCATCTCTTTAAACCTTGAGATGGCATTGTAAATGGTATTCAATCCGGAATTATTCTTCTTGTTTGCCTCTTTTAGGTACCGTAGGATATCCAAAGGCTTCATTCCTTGTCTCCACAACCGTTCGACTATCTCCAATTCCTCCGGTTTTAACTTAAAGGCTCGAGCATGGCTAAGAAAAGTCTTCGGCGGTTCGTGGTTGTGCATACCGCATATGACACTCTTCAAGAAATACCTCTTCTCATGATCAAGCCAAAATTGAAGCTTGGAAGGACAATCGGTCTTTATGGTGCGGCTTATTGGCTTAGGCCTGTTGGGATGCTTTCTCTTTTAAGAGGTACCCTTCTTCCAATGATTTCTGTACCTTCCACTACACTCGCAAACCATTTGGAAACAATAAGGTCTAACTTGTCCGTTTTGAACAACACTACACAAGATCTTTTCGCCATGTTCTTGCGCCCATGACTTTGCGACTTCTTTATCAACCCATGTCTACATAGAGGGGAACACAAAGTTAGGACATACAAATGGGGAAAAATAATCAATGAATACACAACTTTGGATAACTCACAAAAACCCACCATGGTACAAACATATGGTTGCCAATGATATGTAGTGTCTTCGTGAAACACTTGATTAGCAGGTGGTTGATCCTCCATAGGTACAATGGGAGGCTCTTCTTCATCAGACTCCTCAGGGGTAGCAATAGATTCAATGTAAGGAACCACCTATAAACCAAACGAACAAAGATTATAAATCATACATACTTTACGCCACAATAAGTAAACCGTAACAAATAATACGCCTTGGAAACCAAGGCGTAAACAAAAATACGCCTTAGTAACCAAGGCGTAAACATGGGGTTTTTAGGAAGATTTTGTCAGACTTAATTTACGCCCTGGTTGTCCTTGCTCCAATGGAGGCGTAAATTACACTTGGAGTATTTGACGAAAAACAAATATTTACGGTCCAATAACCAAGGTGTATATCCAAAATGTGTCAAAAAATATGGAGACGTAAACGGAAAAACCATTGCGTAAGTTCTGGTTTTACGCCTCACCCACTGGGACGTAAATTGTGCATTCAATATTTCCATGCAACTTACGTCTCAATGGCAGGTTGTCGTCCTAGGCGTAAAATGAGTGTACGACACAGTTTCCCCAAATTCCACTTTTTACGCCTCAGTTGGGAAGAATCTTGAGGCGTAAATTTGGTTTACGCCTCAGTTTCAAGGTCAAACCAGACCGTAAACAGAGCCGCCCAACTCACAAAAATCAAAAAATCTACATACTAAAGATGATTACATGCAAAAATATTACAAGCAAAGGTATACCTGGGTGTTATAAGCTAGTTCATCCTCATAATCTTGTTGATACTTGTCTCTTTGGAGATCATGGAGTGATTCTTCGGTTTCTTGAGTTAACCACACTTTCCCACTCAACAAATAATGCAATGTAGAGTCCACACCTTCGTTTGGACAATAGATTTTGTTGTTGTAATCTATTGGAGTCTCCGGTAGCTTGAAATCGGTGTTTGAATCACTCATTTTGGTTGAGTGATTCAAAACTTAGAGATTTTTGAAGAACAAAGTTTTGTTTTTTTCTCTCTCCTTCTTTCTCTCTAAATCAACTCTAAAACAAATGAATTTCTCTCTCTAAAATTTTTATCAACTTTACTATATAGATTATGATAATCATGATTTCCACTAATCTAATGATAATCAAACACTAACACTAAACTTAATTTAAAGGGTAAAACTGTCCATTTTATAAGGGGTTTTTAGTTTTAGGTTTTGATGACCTTATTTTGTTTCGGGTTGAAGTGCCAACAAAAAACGTGCAGTGCCAAAAACATCACATAAATGATCGGTCAATTTGTGAAGTTCGTAAATTTGATGGGCCAATTTTGAAAAGGTCACAAATGACCGGCCAAATTGTGCATCAGTCAGAAATGACTAGCCAATTGGGGTGTCCATGAGTTGACAAGTGGTCCCCCCCTTTATTAAATCTATAAGTGCCCGTTTCCATATATAGAGAGGGCGTACCAGCGAAAAAATAGAGTTTTTTTCTCACGCTTGGCCCAGTGGAATACGACTTTTCCCTCTGTGTTGCTTGAGGTAATGCAACACCTCTCCAGTTGGCTCGATATGACCAAATGGACAATTAGCTAGTGAAATGGGCTAGGAATCATCATGCACTATGGCCCATGGCCTTTGCATGAGCATGTGCACTTGTTGGTAAAGGCCTTTGTCTTATGCAATAAAGTTTAGCTTGGGTTTATCTTAGGCACATGCTTTGAGCCCTTGCCAAAGTATGCAAGCCCTTGCCTTCCGGAAATTACCTTTCCGCCCTTGCAATGAAATGACTAAGTTATCCCTCAATTAACACTTGAAATGACTAGTATACCCTTTCACTAATTAACATATATATACTTAATTTTATCCCTAAACCAAAACCAAAAAAAAAAAACCCTCTCTCTCAAAAATCGCCCCCTCTCCTCTCCTTCTTTTCTTCTCTTCTTCTCAAAAAAAAAAAAAACGGTTTTCCTCGCGAAAAATAATCGCGAAATCATCGACCTCGTCGATTTCAAAAACTTAATCGCTTGACTTCTATATCATCATGGTGAGGACGAAACAAAAGGCTGGTCGAGGTGATAAACAACCCGAATCTCCCCCGGAAGAGTTAGAACCAACTCTTGCCCAAGTTCAAAAGAAAACTCGAATCGAGCGTGGAAAAGGAGATATGGCAGCGATTCGAGGGTATTTTCGCTAACCCATTTCATCACATTTGCTTTTTATGCTGTTTTATTGAAGTTTCATGTTGTTTTGATGCTTGAATCGAAGGATTTAGGGCAGAAAAACCCGTTACAGATCAACATTCGGCCCCTAAAAAACCCAGAATAGGGGCCGAATGCTCCATTGTTCTCGAGAACGAAGAACAATTCGGCCCCTATTCTGGGTTTTTTAGGGGCCGAATGTTTGCATTCGGCCTCTATTTTTTTTTTAGAGGCCGAATGCGCATCCGGCCCCTAAAAAACCCAGAATAGAGGCCGAATGTACATCCGGCCTCTAAAAAAATTTAGAATAGGGGCCGAATGTACATCCGGCCTCTAAAAAAATTTAAAATAGGGGCCGAATGTACATCCGGCCTCTAAAAAAAATTAGAATGAAGGCCGAATGTTTAACTGTTTCAATGATTTCACTTTCTTACCATGTTGCTCAATTGTGAATTATTGTTGTGTGTACGGTTTAATGTGTTGAATTCTTCTTGGTTTGGTGTTTTAATTTTTGTGGTTGTTGTATGAGTTGAAATTGGTTGTTTTAAGTTGAATTTATGACACATATTAGGAGTAAGAAGAGGAAAATGGAAGTTTCTCCGCAGAAAAAAGGAGACACACCGGTAGGTCGCAATCCTGGTAAACCCTTGGGTGCTGAAAATAGGCAAAAAAAGACGGGGGCCGTGCTTATCCGTGAACCATCATCTAGGGAGATGGGGAGAGAACAAGAAGACATTGAAGAAGATGTTGAAAAAGATGTTGAAGGAGTTGTTGAAGAAGCCCCCCAACCATCAAGGAAAGGCAAAGAGAAGGTGGTTTCGACTCCTCGTAACATCCATAGCAATGTTCCTGCACGTGACTTGTTGCTAGACCCTAGAAGCGACGGAAAACCCCATGGTCTTCCACGCGATGGTGGTAAGGTGTTGATTGGTTACGCGGAGTCGTATGCTTCCGTAGTCTATAAGACCAAGGTATGTGTATCGACTGAGAAACAATGGTCAATTCGTTTATTTATGTTATTGATTTCTTATTTATTTATGTTGGGTTGTAGGATACCGCTAATGCAACCCGCTTACTTAGAGCTCAGAAAGCTGCCAAATGGACTCTTGACAATGAGGTGCAAGGGGTAAGGGCTCTAGTGGAGGCAACTGGTCTATTGGAGGCAATAAAAAGTCGTATGCCCGAGAATGATATGATAACATGTTCGGCTATCGTCGAAAGGTTTCATCCGGAGACAGGAACAATGCACATGCCTTTCGGTGAGGTTGGTATAGAAGCCGACGCCCCGAAACACATCCAAGGCCTCAAGGTTAGAGGTAAAGCAGTGGGAGTGGGTTTTACAGATATGAATTGGGATGAAATGTATCCTTGGGCAAAGAAGGTCCTCGGTTGGGAGAAACCTAAAGCTGAGCTCGAATGCTGTAGAGCCAAGAAAGATGTGGATGAAAAAGACTTCGGGGGTATGAATAAAAAAAACAAGATTAGATTTTTTAAGTTGGCGAACTTGAAGAAAGAGTTTGAAGGAACCTTGGGCAAATCAAAGGATAGAGTTGTAGTCGAGGAAGAAGTGAAGCATACCGCTGGGGCTTATATCTTGTACCATCTTGGTGCCCTCATCTTTCCGGACAGCACGGGGAACTTGGTGAGTACAAACTATCTGCAGTTGTTGGGGGATCTCACCACTCTTGATGAGTACGCCTGGGGAACCGCCTCGCTTGGTCACCTAATCAACGAACTTGGAAAAGCCTCTAGGTATGAAACTAAAAACCTTGGAGGAAATTGGAACTTATTCCAGGTAAATCTCTACCCATGTAACTGTGCTATCCTCATATGCTCTTGTTTATATATTTTGTGTTGATAGTTTGTTTTAAAATTGTATGAAGGGGTGGATTTATGATCATTTTGATAAATTGGAGTTGGTGAAGAAAGTCGATATGAGCGTCGACTCTGCCATGCCTACTACGGCGAAATACAAATTCATAGAGAACGTCAACAAGTTGAAGAACAAAGGCACAAGATTGGTTGAGTTGAGGAAGAGGTTAGATCAGATGAAGGCCGAAGATTTCACCTATAGGCCCTACGAGAACCGTGAACCTGAACTCGGTGCGATCGTTTCACAACGAGACTTGCCGATTTCTACGTACTATGGTCCTCTACCCTTTCCCTTTGGTTATGGCATGTATGATCCCCGCCGTATTCTAAGGCAATTGGGCTACGTTCAAACTATCCCGGTTGCGGAGACAAGTAAGTTCAAGTTGAATGCAAAGGGTGGCGGGAGCGATGATACCAAGAGCACCGACCATTCATGGTGTGGCAACTATGATCCCGAACCAACTGTTGCACTGTGGAACTCACTTGACTCTAACAATATTCGTGTGGAGGGATTTCGACTCATCTCGGACGATCCAGCTGAAACGGCTGATGGGTACATGGAGTGGTACAATAAGATTTCTCACCCTCTTATTATTAATCGGGAATCCCAAGCCAAAGTAGCTGAGCAAAGGAGTGCGGAAGAGGCCACAGAAGGATCTAGCAAGGCCAAATCTGAGAAAGCTTCCTCAGTTTTCGAGAAGGCGAAACAGTTATTTGTAAGTATTTTGAAGTTGTCAAGTTTTGATATCATAAGGTTGTGCAAGTAATACTGATAGCATTTTGTTTTGATTTGAATTGTCTACAGCTTTCAAAGTCTAGGGGGCTTTTGAAGAAAATGAGGGTTAGGATGGGGAACAAAAAAGCTATAAATGTGGACGAATGGAGTGGCTGCCATGATGAATGGGAAGAATTGATTAACAGCTATGCTAGTGACACAATGGCAAGCAAGAGACCGCGCAAGGAGGGTGAAGGTTCGAGTGGAGCCGGTGGTGCTGATAATCAAGGTGGTCGCCCGAAAAGAGGACGTGGACAATGAAACTCTTAATACTTGAATTCTTTCAACTCTTATCTTTAATACTCTTAAATTTGAAAAACTTTGTTATTCGTGTTTGTTTTAGAATCCTTTGTTTTGTTAACAAACTTTAAACTCTTAATCTATGTTTGCAATGCTTTGTTATGTGGTTATGTTATTTGTTATGTTTGGGAATCAATATGCAGGACCCATTCGGCCTCTAAAGGGAACTATCGTGGAGGCCGAATGTACATTCGGCCTCTAAAAGGAAACTATCGTGGGGGCCGAATGTTCATTCGGCCCCTAATATGAAACTATAGTGAGGGCCGAATATTTATTCGGCCCCTAAAATACCTAGATTTTAGAGGCCGAATGTTACACTGAGTTTCAAGTATTTTTACACCCCAACATTCGGCCTCTATACATGTTTATCGTGAGGGCCGAATGTGTATTCGGCCCCTATTTCCATATACACGTTAGGGGCCGAATATACATTCGGCCTCTATTGTTGGGATGGGTTACAAGCCGGATCCACTGTCCTCCACTACTTGGGAGACCTCAACATTCGGCCTCTAAAAGGAAACTATCGTGAGGGCCGAATGTATATTCGGCCCCTAATATGAAACTATCGTGAGGGCCGAATAAATATTCGGCTTCTATTAGTGTGAGATGTTGAAGGCCGAGTGTGAATTCGGCTCCTATTTCTGTTAGAAATAGAAGCCGAATGTTTAATAAAATCAAAAAAGAGTTGTGTTCAAAAATAGATCCGTTGGAGTTCGAAAATAGATCCGTTGGAGTTCAAGAATAGATCCGTTGGAGTTCAAGAATAGATCCGTTGGGGCTCCTCTATATAAGGTTTTGACACAACTTCTAAAGGTTGTTATACCAATTTATTTTTCAAGTTTTTTGCTATTCCAAAATGGCGAGGAATTATACCCGCATAGAAGATCTTGGGATTACTTATTCTTTCATGCGTGAATCATTGAATGGCGTGATGGGTGTTGTGGTACTTGGACAAGCACCGTTTTGGAACCGTGTTTTTGATGTGTTCGTGAGTGCTACGAATAATCCGAATGATAGAGATGAAAATGAAATTAGAGCTCGGTGGAACCACATTAGCGGAGAAATAGCTGAGTTCGTCCGAATTAGGAGAGCAATGGCCCAAAGCAATAGAGGTGTATCACGCGAAGAAGTTTTCAATCTAGCTCGGCAGCGATATTACCTTATCCATCACCGAGAATTCAAGTTTGTTGAATGTTATGAAAGATTGAGGGCGGTTAATGAATTAGTTTGGTGAAATGTTTGGAAGCGGTCAATAATAGTTTGGTTTACTTATTATTATTGTTGTATTTTCATCTTTGCATTGTGGTTGTCTAAGTTCTTTACCGTTTAATATATTCGGCTTCTATTTATAAACTATCGTGAGGGCCGAATATACATTCGGCCTCTATTTCTGTTACTTTTGAAAGCCGAATAATACCCTTAACTACACCTACCAACCATAAGTACTCAATTTATTCGGCCCCTAAAAGGAAACTATCTTGGGGCCGAATTCATATTCGGCCCCTAAAAGGAAACTACCGTGGGGGCCGAATATTAATTCGGCCCCTAAAATTCCCAGATTTTAGAGGCCGAATGTAACGCTGAGTTTCAATAATTTTTAAACCCCAACATTCGGCCTCTATCAAAATATATCGTGAGGGCCGAATGCTAATTCAAACATGGAAGATGTTGCAGGCCGAATTCGTATTCGGCCTCTATTTAGAAGCCGAATAATTAAAAATATCAAAAAAAGGGTGGAAACAATGGAAAGGAGAAACGTTTAAATACGAACAACACTACCATCCAAACATGGAAATGCATGTTTCTAATTAATAATATCAAAAAAAGTGCATTTCGTATGAGCCGAATGTACCAAAAAAGGAATTGCATCCAAACCAAACAAAAAAACAACAACAACATTCGGAAAAACGTAGTAGGTTAACCCAAGTCGGTGACCATCTCCTCGATTCCTTGAACTTCTTCAAATCTGACCGTCGTTTCTACTTCTTCAATGTAAGAGTGCATTTCAATCAAATCATCATCATCCAAGTCTTCACTATCACCATCCGATACGTTACATTGAGGGATGCCTTGCTCCATGTAGTAAGCGGTCCATGCATCAATTCCCGTCTTGTATTTGTTATACCAATCACATGAGTAGTTTCTCTCTACGTTTTCCCAAAAGCTATGGGGATGAAATGGAGGTAGTGGGCAACTAGGTTGTAGCTTCAGACCAATAAAATGACATCTTCCAACATGCCCGATGAAAAGTCTCCTATCATTCACATTGGCATCGCAAGGAGTCTTAAGCGGTACATAAGTTTGACTCAAAGCAAAGGAGTAGAAATGTACCACGCAATTGAATGACTCCGCTATAAGGAACCCGCATATTGGAAAATCCATCCAATGTCCATCTTCGATTGTAGGGCCTCCACGTAGTCTCCTTCGAAATTGTATAAATTCCTCATTTGTACCCGCTACTCCCTTAATGCCATCCTTCATCATTTCCTTGTAGAAATCCCGGTTGTTGCATAGTGTGAGGTCTAACCTCTCTCGAATGTAGTTGCATTGATGCCAACCGGGTGTCGGAGAAGCCGCGAAGGGACCTAGTTGCTCGCCCGTCACATGATACCCACAATTGCCATCTCCTTCAACATCTTCCATGCTTATAATGTAAGGTCGGATGATCTCGGGAAGGTCCTCCATGTAGTTGCCATATATCATGTTGAATTTCCTACAAAGATTACCCGACTTATCCTTTGGTGCCGAAAATTTTCCAAATGCATGTTTTGTCTTGCGAGTTATTTCCTTCTCTTGTGGTGTCGCCATCTTCTTACCCTTGCCTTTCTCTATTTCCAAGGTAGGTTGCTTGGGAGACGGTGGAGTGGGAACAAATACATTCTTGGGGATGATGTCTTTTAGAGTCCACTTCTTGTTGTAACTAGGTTGTGTGCAAGGTGTCTTACTCCCCTTATTGTTGCCATTTCCCACGCTTGATGGAGCTTTGTTTGCCCGGCTCCTCTTCCTTGAGCTCAACACACTATCTTGTACCGGCATCCCCAACTTCTCCATTTCCTTCCTCTCCTCCTCATACTTTGCATTGTGGTACTCAATACCGGAAGGATTTCTTTTTGTGTAATCTTTAGACGCTTGCAAATTGTGAGCTCTAGTTGCCTTCCTCGTCATAGTTTGCTTCGACCTACCCTTTCCCGGCCTAACCTCCGGTTCTTCCAATCCCTCCTCGGTGTATGGATCCACGATCAGTATCAACTCGTGCAATAGAATTTGCCTTTGCGCCCGGTTACTTCGCTTGTACTTCTCAAGGAGCCTTTTTCCAACATCCGTCTCCTCCAAGGGTTCGTCGGGATCATCGGTTGGACGAGGAACAAAGCTTAATTGCTTCCAATGTGGATCAATATCCTCAAAAGGTATGAGATCGGGGTCTTCGTAGTTGGCCATGATATGTCGGCATGGAAGTCCCATCGATTCCATCAACATGCAATTACATTCATCGCCCGGTTGGATGTTGTGTTTATCCTTTTTCTTTCTCTCTTTCATCAATATCTCGATGCATAGATGTGAGACGTTATGAGTAAGGCCGCGGAGCATCTTGTGGTCCCCATAAGTTTGGTGTTGCATCATCCTATTCCATTCAAATTCTTCAAGGATCCTCCTAACATCACATGTGAAATACTCATTCCATGAATCGAAGAGGGAGACGAACGAGTCGATACACCCAAATAAGTTCTTCTTCAATCGGGAATGAGACCCCTCCACCATGCTTGTGGCTCGGTTCCCGAAGTGTTTGTGCTCATTCGTGAAAGCGTAAACAAACCGTACTGCATGATGATCCAACAATTCTTTCTTCAAATACTTAATGACTTCGTCGAACTGTACGCTCCAACGATCAACAAACAATTCATACCTTGAGTTATAAATTCCACGGGTCGGTGAAAAAACCAAATTATCCCACTCTTCCGAGAATAATCTAAACATTTCTTCATTCGCTTCAAACTTAGCAAGGAACTCCTTTTCCAAAGGCTCTCGTTGATCTTCCGGTGTCTTTTTAATCTTCTGAATTTCACCCATCTTGATAGGTTGTATTATCGGTTGGCACTTTTTCTGAATCTTCTGAACTGTGCTCATTCGTCTCTACTTTTCCAAGTCTACATAATCAAATCGAAACAACTAAGAATTTGAAATACAATGGGGTTGACTAAAAGAGA
Organism: Papaver nudicaule; assembly: GCA_023529015.1. NCBI lineage: Eukaryota > Viridiplantae > Streptophyta > Magnoliopsida > Ranunculales > Papaveraceae > Papaver > Papaver nudicaule. The sequence continues at coordinate 15,661 of JAJJMA010074500.1, forward strand.
AGAGCGAGGTAAAAAAAACCTACCAAGCCGAGAAAAGGTAGATAATGATCTCTAGTATCTTCGTGAATGGTTTGTAAGGGATCCACATCTTCGGCGGTTGTTTCAATACCACCCGGAACAACCTACAAGAGAGAAACACATGTAAGCATGCAACATTCGGCCTTCATTTGTTAGTAGCCGAATCCACATTCGGCCTTTAATTTGGTTCATAGTGCCAGCCGAATTAACATTCGGCTGGCACGATAACTCATGTTAGAAGCCGAATGTTTATTCGGCTCTTAAAATTTACAAGCCGAATTCGCATTCGGCCCCTAATATGAGAGCTTTTGCCAGCCGAATGTTACGCTGTAAAATAAGAATTCAAGTTCTTATTCAGCAGCCTACATTCGGCCTCTATTGGTAATTAGGTTAGCAGCCGAATCAGGATTCGGCTGCTAAAGTTTAGAGGCCGAATGCGTGAATATATTTCGAAAAAAAACAACATTCGGCCCCTATTATGGCAGCCGAACTGTTCTTCGTCTTGAACATTCGGCTGCCATAATAGGGGCCGAATATGGCGCTGGTGAGACATAAAAGTCTCACCTTTAGCTCGATTTCGGCCAGAAAACATGATTTTGAAGTATACCTGTGTATTTGAAGCAATGGGTTCATCATATAAGTGCTCATCTTCAGGATTTGGGACAAAAAAATCATCGAAATCGTTGTTTTCTTGAGTTTCCGGTAAAACGTTTCGTGACGATGAAGATTCTCCCATAACCGGATTTCTTGCAACGATCATTGTATGTTTGTTACGATGAGGTTCATCAATGTTATCCCCCCCAAACATTTCACAAAACACACAAACAAAACAAGAATCACACCAAAAACCCAAATTTTTTTCTTTTTTTTCCCTCTTTTTCTTCCCCTCTTTTTCTTCCCCTCTCCACACAAAAATCTCCCCAAAATTCTGATTTTCTCTCACCTAAATTATCTAAAACTTAAGTATATACTTAACTCTAATCTTATTATTAACTCTAATCTTATTATTAACTCTAATCAGGTGAGGGGTAGTTTAGTATTTAAAAAAGTTGGAAAACTAAAGGGGTCTCAAAAATTACTAGGGGGAGTGACGGCGCAAGGGCTTGCATACTTTAGCAAGGGCTCAAAGCATGTGCCTTATCTTAGCTATAAGAGTTGGTAATGGCCCTTTGGCCTACGCGAAAAAGTTTAGCATGACATCCTGTCCAAATTATGCAAGTTGGAATTGTTGACCATGCTATCATTCTATGTTGAGCATGTGCAATTGCAATCTAGTCTGTTATATTTCGAACTGTTAGGGCATTGTCCGGTCAAACCTACTAGCGTTGGTATGTCAAGCTGGTTGTCAGTTTTAGGTGTCAAAACACAATTCTTGATTTAGCCTACTAGAGTTAAGATTTCAGAATTGGGATATAGACAAAGTAATAGAGACCTTGAAGACGAAGATAGTGATTATAAAGAAGACATCGAATATTCTTCATCGACAAAAGGTTAGTAGGAGTTATGACTTTTATGGAAATTCTTCTATTCTACTTATTCTATCTTTCGAAATAGTCGGCTACTTTAGTAGTGTTATAGCGATTGAGATTTTGTATTCTTGTCTACATAATCATGAGTTATGTTAGTATTTGTTACCACAATACTAAGGTTACAAGATGCATGAGATAGATTCGATGCCCTTTCTATTGCATTGGTTTGCTTGCAAATCACATGTAGGAAACAGATGAATCTAAAGGAGTACTCTAGAGCAGAGTCCAGTGGATTATAGCTGAGGGTGTAATAACACGTCTAAGTACTGTCCCAGCCCAGAACTTCCAGCGGATCTAGTTAAACCTTAATTCTGAACAACGACGGTTCACGAACCGGTTCGTGAACAGTGACTCCAGATTTCACTCCTGAGTTCCAAAACATCAATTTGTAAACGTACATGTACGTGAACCACAGATTCGATGAATTTGGCCGGAATTCAGTAAGACGGTTCCCGAACCGTCCACGTGGATATTCTTCTGGGACTTCACGCGGGTTAAACTGATGTCCTTTATCTCTTAGTTGGACTTGTGCTTATCAGAATATCTTTTGTGGTTCATATAACAAATCTCAATGTGTCAATAAGATAAAGATTATCTCTGGTCTGTTGGATCTCTATCTTGAAGTGTTTTTGAGCTAACAAAACACTTGGCAGATAAATGTTTAAAGATTTTCAATTGAGATAAATCTAGGGTTTCTTTGTGTGCAAGTCAAGTAACGGGTTCGTTTACACGGGCACTTGCTAACTTTTAGGTTAAGAAACTAGTTGCTTTATTCCTAAGCAACCTATCTTATTGAGTGCTATAAATAGAGGGTTAAAGAACAAAAACCACAAGCATCAAGCATACATGAATGTTGATACTAATTTTCCCATATCATACAACAATTATAATGAGGGGTATAAATGTAAAACTTTGATCATGGTCAGCCTTCATTCGTGCAGTAGCTTGGATGTATTCAAGAGTATGAACGTTATCGACCAGGGTTACCTAGAACTTGAGGTGGTGAGTACCAAGATCTAGTTAATTGTTGAATCTACAACAATTAAAAAAACAGACAAAGGTTTACTGACTACGCTACTCTAGTAATAATATCAATGCCTTAAGTGAAACATGCAACAAACCCTCATTCCCGACTTTTTCTATGAATGGAATATCAAGTCTAAGGACTTCATCGAAGTTTTGGACTGAGTGGCAAACGTAAATCGATGAAATCATGCGATAATTAAAGTCTACCACCAAAGAGGTAAATGATGCAATAATATAACGAGGTTCAGCACAGTGTGTGCCTACGTCCTCGGGGAAATCTATATCCTTTATTGATGAGATCCTCAATTACAATGAGATTTGGAGGACTAAGAGACTATGAATATATGAGAAACTTGTCTCTCCTAAAATTCTTCGACCTCTCCTCCATTGTGGAAAGGGGTATTTTAACTCCACTTTGTTATACTTGGTTTCTTCTATCATTTGATGGTCTTCGTTTAACAGTTGGACTTCTTGCACCGCCTTGGTTATCCACTCCCGTGTTGACATCTCTTAGGTAGGATTTATCTTCGCTGCCTTGCCTCTTTGATATACTAGATGTATTAGTTCTTATCTCTTCGGTTGCTTCTCACCGTCTGCGCATCCATTCGGTGATCGACACGTCCCTCTTTCCTTCTATTGTAGCATAAAGTATGGAGGTGAAAACTTTAACACGCGTCGTCCATGCTCAGGCCTACCTAGGATAGGTGTATCGTGGCCTTCGGTTTCCATCATTCCTCGTGATGAGGAAAGCGCGTGGAAGATGGATTTGGTACCTCGTCTTCTACTTTACTATCGTGCCCCCGGCCTTCGGTGTGAGACACGTGACCATCGATATTTATGTATTAACAATGAAGTTTCTCTGTGGAATTGATCGTAAACTCTTTACACTTAGGTGTAAGCTTGTTGTGGTATAGTCATCCTCTATTAGGTAGCAGTTCCTCTGTGGCGCCAAAACTACTTGGCCTTGGCCGCTAGGCCATGGCGCTATATTCATGGCGCCACATCTACTTAGACTTGGCCAAAGGCCAAGGCCGTGGCCCCTAGACCATGGCGCCATATTCATGGCGCCAAAACTACTTGGCCTTGGCCAAAGGCCAAGGCCATAGCGCCTTATTCTTGGCGCCACAAAATATTTTGCCTTGGCCAAAGGCCAAGGCCGTTGATATAAGGTCATGGCGCAGCATCCATGACGACACATCTATTTTGGCCATAGATCCATGGCCACACATACACACTTCTGCCAAGTTCAAAGTCATGGCCACACAACACTAATTAACTCAACACAATCATGCAACGTCTGCATACTACACGAGATATCAAAACATCACACGGGGGGATAACTTTAGAGGTACTGGTCTGGCGGTCTACGACAGTTAGAAAGAAACTGATACAGATGATGGACAGTTACGAGAAAGTGGTGCTGAGTGGACACGTTCTACACAGTTACAGAGCACAACTCATGTCCTTCACTCCTCCACTCTTCCACGGATTCCACCTTCTCTGTCGAGAGATCAGGGTGAGTGCAACACTATAAATAGAGGCTTCCTCTATCTTCCAAGGCAGAACACCACAGAACAACTAGAGCATTCAGAAACACTTGAAATACCGAAAACCTCAGGGTACACATACCTGAGTATTCAACACACTTCTAGCCTTGGAGATTTCCAGTCACTCTCACGATGGAGATCTTGAACTATTACACCCAGAAACACACATCCTCAACCTGATCTCAAGTTTCTTTCTATGTTTCCCTCCCTAGATCAACCTCTATCCTCTTTGTGACTGAAGCAAGACTTGAACGACCATTGACTTGGTTTAGGCTTGTCTTGTTCGATTTTGATCTCGAGCACTACGAAAGTACCCAGAGATGGTACATATGTTTTTCAGGTAAAAACATTTGGCGACCACACTGGGAGATCAATCTCTCGGTTTCAGAAGATTTTTCCAAGAAATGGTTGAACTCATGACAGGGCCAGACAACAAAAATCCCAACTCTTCAACTGTAGGTTATGTAACTTCCAGCGCAACACCTTCCAGTCCACCCACATTTAGCGTCGTGCCCGACATCCATACCACCCACGATGCTTCCCCTATAACACCTACTGTCTCAGCAACCCCTGTCACACCCATCGCCACGCCTACTCCAACTACTCCTGGCGTTACCTCTGTAACTCCTGCATATCCAGTTAGCACGCCTTGTAGCAACCCCTCTTCTTCGATCAGAATCGCTGTTGCTACCCTAAAGGAGAAGGAAATGCTAAAGACACTAACCACGTGGGGGATTAGCCAAAAAACAAGACGATCTTACGGAAGACCAAATCAATTAGTCGCTACCCAAGTTAGGTATTGGCTTGTCCCAAAACTCTTAACTAAGAAGCCATCATCAGGTTCACAAGCCAAAGGAACTCCTATGACTGCTGATGGTACTAACATCGTTGTGATCCACATCTAGGATGATGAGACGATCCCTACTCAAACAGAGCCTCAATAAGAAAAGAGCCACAACCCAAGTAGATCAGTAAAAGACGATTTGGATAGACTACTCCAAAGCCCAGAGAAGGAGACGACGCTACCTGTTCACCAGCACCGACAACCGTGCCCACACAAAAGTGTAGAGGATCCCTCTTCCCAAGAGGGGAGCATCAACACCACCAAGTGCTGAGGCTCAGAAAATTCTCGAAGCCCCTCACTGGCAGAGCTTGCACTTAGTACAACAACCTTGCCCAGCATTGGTACGTGGAGCGAAGTGATGAATGCGTCTTACCACAAGTACTTTTTCGTATCAGAATAGGATCCAAGCTCTCAACTAACATAATTAAAATTGGTGGAGCTCTGCGAAATGGTCCCCGTCTACCGAGCCCTCCATGAAACTGCAAAAGATCTGCCACAACTGCACCAGCGCTACTGAAGAGGGCCAAACCCCTAAGAGGCAGAGAGGCTCGTAATACCATCGGTGACAGCAGCCTGATCAACAAGCAGTACAACAACAACTTATACCATCCATGAGTGTCATCATCGAAGGGAGTAAGAGGAAGAATCCATCCATAGAGGTGACACACCCAAAGCATGCAACTTCAAGCTCGGCTTCGAAAACTCCAGGTGACAACATGGGTCGAAGTAGATCACAACACAGGCTACGGAGCCACGGGTCATGGCAACACAAGTCACGGAGCCCTGAGTCATGACGCCACAAGCCATGGCGCCACAAATCACAGCGCCACAACTGAACCTGCACTATTATGGAGTAATAAACCCTTAAGGAGCGAAGGAGCTCATAGTACTCGTGACGACAAAGAATTTATCAACAAACACTGAAGAGACGGACAACCCCATCATCACTGAGAGAATGACGACGTGACATGGGGACTTCCAGAGTTACTACTGCAGCCAGCCAGGAAATCCAGGGTTTGGACTCTCGAGACAACCTGAACAGAAGCATAACCAACAATCCAACTCTGCTACTCGATCGAGAGAAACCCCCTGGAGAATCAAGAAGAGAAGGCGCATCTCTATTTCGTCCACACCAACCTCCTTATCCGAAGATCCCTCTCCCATGGGATACTCCTCACTGGAATAAGTTCAGAATTCGAACTTTATGTCAACAGAACAGTTTCTGAGCTCTCTTAGAGATCCTAATGCTTTCAAACATGCTATGAACTCTACGAGGCTACAAAACGATCGTTTGCAGCCATCCTTGCCTTGCTAGAAAAGGCTCAAGCAGCTAAGGATTGAGGAAGCTTGTGAAACCCGTGATAACACGAAACTCGTTAACAAGCAACAAAGACGTCAACACGAGATAACTCAAAGGGTTTCGCACAAGAATACGACTCAAGCACAAGATGCAGATCCGCAACAACAACAACGAGAGGAGCAAGAACCAAATACTAAGACGGTTCCCCAGACTCAGTATTTTCAACTAAAGATCATGCTCCACTTCTTTGAGCCTTCACCATCCCCGAAGAGCCAACACACAAGGAGGTTGCAGGAAGCCGCCAAACAACATGTTTCTCCATGAGAAAGTTGAACCCAACGAAAGACATCGATAAGATATCAGAAAACATGGCTGGGACTCCTCACCACACCAATTCTTCACTACACCAAACACTGTTAGGAATGCTGACTGCTACGACCCGATCAATAGTGGGATTTCATCAAAGGAAAACGTAAGGTACAACAGATATGCCCCTGCCTCTATAAAAGTGTTTCATCATCATGAAAGTACCTACTCGAGCAGAGACATCCATGCAGTAGGGAACTATCCACTACAGATCTTTCAAATAAAGGAATATCCAAAAAGAAGAACTCCAATCAACACCGACATCAATACCAACGCCACCAGAGAAAGCCACCAGAGATTCCTTGTCACAAGGGTTTTTGCGAAGGAACGGGAATGATCTTGATACTTCAACAACAAATCCGTGTACACACCTACCAAAACCTACGGAGGATCTCCGTACGCCCGGATTCATGTCTTCACAGAATCTTCATGATATCAATGCTACCAAGTCTTCATCTTTCGAACAAGCTAGCAGTATCATGGTCGTGGCACTCCTCTTAGCTATCACTAGCAACGAGTATCCAACATCCTTAGGTGGCAACCTAGATTCAAAAAGATGACAAAGTAGAGTATTCCAAGCGCAAGGACTTCAAAAAACGTGCCAATAGGTGGAGAATGGGAAAGACTTCCTACACAACATCTGTTCACTTAAGATTCTACCACAACATGCTAGAAGGACACATCATCCCGAATCATCAATAAGGAGCAATCACCACTACAAGCGCGGATTAAGATTTTAGAGTCCCTGGAACAAGCAATGTGCAGTAGGAATCTTAATACGGGTTTTAAAGGTATTTGTCTCACTAGACCTTCACAATTTTCAAATTCTCAAATACCTTCCGCCACAAAATATTCATGTAACCCCACACCTTCCACCATAAATATTCTCGTGGCTCTGCAGTCATGGAGCCACAAGATACCTTCTACCAAAATTATCTTCGTGGCTCCATGCTCGTGGAGCCACGAAACACCTTCCATCAAAATTATTTATGTGGCTCCTTGCTCATGGAGCCACGAAACACCTTTCACAAAAACTCCCACAGCGCCACAAAAGAGAAAACTACCTTTCCCCCAAGATCTCTTTTACAATAGGATGTTTCCCTAAACTTAGCCTCACCAGATGTTTCTACCACCATATATCCTCTGTGACTCCACAGATGTCCTCCCAGTCTTCATTAACCCTCTGGATCAACACCATTACCTACAACCTCAGTGTTAGAGTTACCAATCAAAGAATATAACCCATGTTATGGATAAATTATTTTATTTTGGTCTCCATTGAGCAAACCTACTCTGGAGAGAAACAAAGGTGTTTTCACGACTACACACCAAGTTCGATGTACGACGGTCTTCACAAAAATGAGAAACACAGAAGATTGGTAAAAAATCTGAAGGTGATTTTTGGACACCATCATCCTGCTGGTGTCTATTATTATGTGCTAAAATATCATAGCAACCCAGTTTGTGGTTTAAGAGATATGGCGTAAACACTACAATACACAACGAAGTAAGTGGAACGTATATATGAAGCCAAAACGGTTGCTGCGGAAATCTCGTGAGGAATTTTTGGGTAAAATTCATACACAAAGTCCATTTTAATGTCTAAAACTATGTAGTAAAATTTCATACAATAACCCATGTGGTTTGAGAAATATGACGTGAACATTGGGGAAAACAAAAGCTGTCAGAAGTTCCTGCGCCAGCAGCTTTTGTTGTGAAGAAGCAGCCGGTTTGAGAAATTCACAAGGGAATTTGGAGAGATTTTTGGAAAAAATCTCTCTCTGTATGTCCCCCAGCACATACTAAAATTTCGTGCTATTCCATCAAGGGGTTTGAGAGATACGACACAAACACTACAGCATACGCGAGACGCGCAGTCCAGACTCCTATGCAAAATTACGTCGAGAACTGCGGATAATCTATGAGGAATCTTTGGAAGATTTTTGGATAAAATACTCTCCTGGATGTCTACTATAATGTGTCAAAATTTCCTAATGATACAACAAGTGATCTAGGAGATATGACGCAAACACCAGGGAACACGCAAGACACGAACTGTCAGAATTTACGACGAAATACTCCTAGAACTTTACTACTCAGTAAAGACGACGAGGTAAACATCTTCATCAAGAAGTTCGCCTACTTTAGCTCCAACACCCTCTTCAACGATTGGGTACTTGGCGCAATCATTGTGCTTTGGAAGTCTCTATATCGGGACACTAAGAGTATGCGATCTCACAATGAACACGTTAAGAGGATATATAAGACGGGAAGGCACATGTTCTACACCAAAATTGGATACATTCAGATCTACTCAAGAACAAGAATGCGATCAACTTCCCCAGTGTATCTCTACCAACTGTCGGCTACTAATGGATTGGTCATATTTCGTAAAGCGTCGGTGCTCCACCCCACTCAGCACTGCGGATTTAACTTTGAACACTGATGACCGCTTCTTGCTTACTGGAAAGTACGCCACCCAAGCTTACGACAAGAACGCTGCTCAGGAAGTCAGCTAAATCAGAACCAATCACCAAATGGAGACGATCAAGGAGGAGCAAGGGCTTGACCACAACGACGAAAGAATGAGGAAGAGTTCTCTGCTAAAACGGGTAAAACCTCTCCTTTGTTTCTATTTTCTTGGCTAAGACCTAGCCTAAGTATGTATTCACATACATAATACTGGGAATCCAATTAAGCGTGGTATTCCCTTCCTTAGAAAATCCACGGCGCCACAAAAGCTTGTGGCACCACAAAGGTTGTGCCTCATGAAACCCATAGCGCCACAACCGGAAAAAAAAAAAAAAAAAAAAAAAAAAAAACAAACGACAACAACAACAACAACACAACGTGTGTTGGCCAGAGCCACCATGGCGCCACGGCCATGAATCTCCGTCCCGCCATCCCACTCGCTCACGACGCCATGGCCTTGGCCTTTTCATGTCCGTACTTGGCCATGTTGGTGCCCGCCAAGGCACCACCCATCTTATCTCACCCTAAAAACAAAAAAAAAACTTTTAGCCAATTACACTGCATATCAACATGTTACACAGAAACCTATTTTAATCCTGCCTCGTGGTGATTTGCATTAGGGTTTGAATTATTTATGAATCTCTGCTAATGTTGGCATCACGAAAGACCTAGAATTGTTAAGACTGCTCTCACCATCTGGTGCTTAGTATGAAACATTACAGTTCCACACTAACCAGGGGGGACTTAATGTATGGTGAAAAATAGAGAAAAGATAAAATCGTAAAATCTCCTTCTATTATGCCTTACCAAGAGGCGATTGTCTACTCAGACAGACTTTTATAGTTTCAGAATACAACCTGTTCTGCAAACAGAATATGCTCCCTATGAGTTCCCTTTTATAGCTTCCGAGCGGAGAGAATAATATCGTAGTAGGATTGCCTATTCAGGCAGATTTCTCAAAATACAACATGTTCTGCAAAATTAAATATGTTCCCTATGAGTTCTCTCTTATAGCTCCCAGGTGGAGAATCATAGCGCGACGCTAAACAGCCCACCAACTCATAATACCACCAATTTACTTCATGCCGACATCGCTTCGAATTCCTCTCCAAAGACCTCAGTCCCTCGCCTAATCTCAGTCAAGATAGAGACGCACCCTCTCGGGTTTACTCTTAAAATACGACTCAACATCTGAGTCTCAATGAAAGACTCAGGAACATCGTAGCTCTAGGCCTATCCAGAGATCTCTGAGAAGTATACAACAGCCTAAACACACTTAGGCAGGCCATAACCTAAACATATAATGGCCCAATATGTCATGGCTAGGCATGCCATGGCCTAAAATACGCCATAGCCTAGGTGCACAAACATGCCATAGTCGAAATGGCGTGGCCTGATACACCACAAAATACTTGGCCTTGGCCGCTAGGCCATGGCGCCATATTCATGGCGCCACAAAATATTTGGCCTTGGCCAAAGGCCAAGGCCGTTGCTATAAGGTCATGGCGCAACATCCATGACGCCACATCTATTTTGGCCATAGAGCCATGGACACACATGCACATTCTGCCAAGTTCAAAGTCATGGCCACACAACACTAATTAACTCAACACAATCATGCAACGTCTGCATACTACACGAGATATCAAAACATCACACGGGGGGATAACTTTAGAGGTATTGGTCTGGCGGTCTACGACAGTTAGAAAGAAACTGATAGAGATGATGGACAGTTATAATAAAGTGGTGCTGAGTGGACACGTTCTACACGACTCTAGCAGTTACAGAGCACAACTCATGTCCTCCACTCCTCCACTCTTCCACGGCTTCCACCTTCTCTGTCGAGAGATCAAGGTGAGTGCAACACTATAAATAGAGGTTTCATCTATCTTCCAAGGCAGAACACCACAGAACAACTAGAGCATTCAGAAACACTTGAAATACTAAAAACCTCAGGGTACACATACCTGAGTATTCAACACACTTCTAGCCTTGGAGATTTCCAGTCACTCTCACGATGGAGATCTTGAACTATTACACCCAGAAACACACATCCTCAACCTGATCTCAAGTTTCTTTAACTGTTTCCCTCCCTATATCAACCTCTATCCTTTCTGTGACCGAAGCAAGTATTGAACGGCCATTGACTTGGTTTAGGCTTGTCTTGTTCGATTTTGATCTCGAGCACTACGAAAGTACCCAAAGACGGTACATATGTTTTTCAGGTAAAAACCGTAAGATTTAGTAATTAATAAGAAAATCTGAATATCTCTTACAACAGATAATTCGAGTGAGAATATATATTTGTACATGTATTTTGTGTTATCTTATATAAATCTTCTTCTCCACCATTCATGTCAAATGTGTTTATATCTGTAGTAGTATTGAAGAATAGTTAGGCTAGTAATGTCGAACTTTATCGACTCAGCCAGTTGGATACTCATTCTAGTGATATTCCTTTATGTAATTTTAACTTCAAAAGAATCAGTTGATGGAATCACGATTTCGAATGTCGTGAACAAATCAATAATTAAAACAATTAAGGTAAAATGTACTTTACATTTGTTTATACAATAATATCATGGTTTACGATGTATTAGATTTTTCTTTATTTATATGATGCAGGTTGACAAACATGAGATTATCGATTGTTACAATATCTTCAAGCAAACTTCTCTTAATCATCCTTCACTTCATAATCATACAATACATGTTCAACACATACCTTTCCTTATATTATATATAGTGTAATATGATCAAATTCAAACTCTAAAGAGAACTTCTTTGTTAATTGGTATATATCAAACAGATGACACCAAGTATGTTTCCGAAAAATATTAAATTAGATAAATTCGGGACACTTCAACTTACACAAACTTGGCATAAGCATGGAACATGTCCACATGGAACTATCCCTATTTGGTGAAATATTAGAAAACGTTATCATCCAACACTTACGCGTGAACATCGACGTCAAAAAGCTTTTTTTTATAAGAAGCCTAATACATTACAACCAAATGAAATTAGCAGGGAGGGCCATGAGGTATATTTTTATGTCATTTTTTTCTGATGAAAAGTTTTAGTAATAATTTGTTTTGTTTGTATACAGTAGTTGTGATAATGCAAAATTATCTTTGATATATATGCTTCAACACTCTTATAGTACGCGATAATTAGGGTCCGCGACAATTTTCTGGGAGCACAAGCAAAAATAAATCTTTGGAATCCAATATTGGAAATAGATACTGAGATGAGTGTAACCCAAATCTAGGTTGCAGCCGGAGAGCATGATAATCTCAATAGTATTGAAGCTGGATGGGAAGTAAGTTATCGATCCAAAGTTATATTTCTATAATTCAAACTTGAATTTAGTATGATTTTTTGGCTTAATTTTTCTTTCTAATTAGATGACCCCAAGACGATATTATGATTCCCAAACCAGATTCTTTATATTGTGGACTGTAAGTGTTGTAATTTCTCCAAATGGTGTACGTTTTTTTTTTCCCTTTTTGGTAGTAAATCATTATTACAATCTTTTATACGATACGAGGAATATAAGTTAGATGTTATTACTTCTTCCACAGGGAGAAAATATAGTGTTTACTGCAGTATATTGTTAAGTAGACCGATGGCTACCAAAATTTTTTCATTAACCTCCAATGTCCTGGTTTCCTACACACTTCCTCGGATGTTGCTCTTGGTTGTAATTTTACGGAAATGTCCGCTTTCAATGGTGACCAAAAAGATGCCACTTTCACTATACACAAGGTAAGAAAGTCGAAATAATTTATGTCTTCTTCACATCGTTTCAATAACTTTTTTTTCAAACAATTAACATTGAATAATTTTGCAGGACCAAAATAGTGGAAATTTGTGGATACAAATACAAGGTATTCCTGTGGGATAATAGGGTATGACCCGTGCCATTACGGCACGGGTTTTATGTGTTGTTGTCCTATCTCGTGACACATTTTTAGTGAGAATTGGCATGATTCATGGTCTAATTATCCCGTGGCAATTTTTGTTACATTCTGTGAAACTATTCTTCCACCGAATTTATTAGATGTATTTGTATTCATATTCGTGTTTAAATGTATTTATAAAAATTTACAAACACAAAAGAAATCCATGTACTTGGAATTCATCTAGAAGAAGTAAAAATGTAAAAAGTGTAAGGTAATAACTATTTATATAAATGGTATATTAGATGTGGTTATCGAATCTAATATTCTTGGTAACAAACATACAAATATTTTGTTGTATTTGCCTTTTATGATGCCAGTTGTCCCTAGCCTTTTTCAAATGTTCTTGTTTCCTCAAATCTGAAAATTGATGTTTCACCTATAGCAGCTTGCTTCCTGAATCGTCAGTAATTCATCTCTTAGTTTGAGCAATCCTTTAAATCAAAAACTAAGAGAATTAATAACTTAACATACACCTGTCAACAACCAAATTCATGGAGATTCTTGTCCCAAATGAGGAATAGACTTCACGATACCGGTCCGAGCCTCCGGTGCTTTCCAAAGCTAGCACCCTCGCAAAACCTATAAAGAAATTAATGTTGGTGAATGACTTTATGACTAATTGAACTTTGCACTCACAAAAGACTTGGAGATTGGAAATTAATCTAGACACAACCTCTAGATAATTTTTTCTTTCTCTTACGGTTTTATCTTACACTCAGCAAGTAGGGAATGTTTGTATGTAAATCTCTATGTAAGTTATACTGTCGCCATTGCATCATATCCAGAAATCCAGATTTTCCATTATTGCAATGTCAGTGATAATTCAAAAGTACGGGATCCTTAAAAAAAAGAGTAAGTTATACGCCAATGTAACTCCAATATCTGTTAATTGCAAGTCAGATACCATATTTTAAAATTGGCTAGCTGGAATACCAAAAAAAAAAAGAAAAGAGAATGAGCTGGTTGAAAAACAACAGCAGTTGATGACAAAGGGTGTAGAAGTTGTTGTTGTAGGCTGTAGAGAATGAACTTCGTAACTACATAACAGATACAGAAAAATGAAGTTCATAACTATAGAAAAGATATGGAAAAGATGAAGTTGGCTCTGGAATCTATTCACCACAATGAGGGTCAGATGGAAGCTTTGCGAAAGGTCTGGATGCCTGGATCTAACTGAATCAACTTTAAAATTATTCGCTTGAGTAGTAGTACCTGAAATTTCCATTTATGTACCTCAAATTCCCTCAAGACAGGCACTTAGAGTTAGAGGTGGTGCAACAGTTGAGGGATAATGAGATAGGTCAAAGGAAAAGGGCAGATTTGCAAGAACCATCAGGTCGATCAGCAAGAACTCAGTTTACTTACCACGATCCGGTGGAGAATTTTGACTGGTCAAAGGCAAAAGGCAGGGTTGCAAAGCTTGTTAAGTTGAAGGATAGTTCCACATTAACTGCATAGGAGGTAATAGATTTAATAGTAAGTCAGTATTTTGTTTACAATAGTCAATTTTCAGTGACTTACCAATGCAGAGTAGAAACTTATGGAACTGCATACTACAGCATGAGGAAAATTATATAATGTTGTTGTAGACAATAAAGATACATGTGAACAGCTAATCGAGAAGGTGGTATTCGAGAAAGGGTAACGATTGTACAGCTAAACAAAATCAAAGGCATATGATCGACGGGATACTCTTACGTCAGAGGATCTTCTACTCTTTCTG
>JAJJMA010074520.1:0-11620 GCA_023529015.1 Papaver nudicaule
AGTCTTTGGTTCTCTTCGCGTTCATAAGGCGTTGTCTTGCTCTTCTTATAGGATGGTGACACGTGGCTCATCCAAATTATGCCCCTACAGCTTTGGTAGAGACAAGGGAGCATTTGTTGTACTTCACGTTTCCCTTTGATAAAATCTCGCCACTAATTGGGTCGTGGCAGCCGGTATTGCTATCGAAACTTGCTGGAGTGAAGAGCGACAGTGGCGAGGAGTCCCCAGCCATGTTTTCTGATATCTTATCAGCGTCTCTCGTTGAGTTCGCCTTCCCTCGTGCAGACACATGTGTATTGGCCTTTCGAAGATGAGTAGGCAAAGCGTTCTCTCTAGTTGTTGAGACTCATCGAGTCGGGGTAATCCGGTTGTTCCATCCTTATTCAGACGTCTAATAGCTCCAGTACTTCGTCGAAGATGATGAGTCTGGGAATCCTGTATAGGTCTCAGTCCTCGTACTCCTTGCGGTTGTTGTTGCAGATCTGCATCTTATGCTTGGGTCACATTCTTGTTCGGGACCCTTTGAGTTGTATTGTGTCGATACCCTGTTATCTGGTTTGCTGACGGGTCTCCTGTTATCACGAGTTTCTTCAATCCTTACTGCTTGGATCCTTTTCTATCAGGACAGGGACAGTTTTGGTTGATCGTCTTGCGGCTTCGGAAGTTTGAAGTCTGAACTTCCTCCAGTGAGGAGCATCCCATGAGAGAGGGGTATGTTGGATAGGGAGGTTGGTGTGGACGAGATAGAGATGCGCCTCCTCCTCTTGGTTCTCCAGGGGGTTTCTCTCGATCGAGTAGCAGAGTTGGACTGTTGGACATGCTTGTGTTTAGGTTTGTCTTGAGAGTCCAAACCCTGGAGTTCCTGGCTGGCTGCAGTGGTAACTCTGGAAGTCCCCATGTCTCGTCGTCATTCTCTTAGTGATGATGGAGTTGTCCGTCCCTTCAGTGTTTGTTGGTAAGTCCTTTGTTGCCATGGGTACTACAAGCTTGATTTACCCCTTTCTAATAGTTGCAGCGCCGTGACTTGTGGCGCCATCACTTGTGGTGTCGTAGCTTGTGGCGTCGTGATTCGTGGCGCCGTGACTTATGTTGTGATCCGCGACCCATACTGTCACCTGAAGTTTCCAAAGCGAGCTTGAAGTCGTATGCTCTGGGTGTGTCACCTCTGTAGCTGGACTCTTCCTCTTATTCCCTTCGGTGATGGTACTCACGGAAGGTAAGTTGTTGTTGTACTGCTCGTTGATGAGGTTGATGTCGCCGTTGGCATTACAAGCCTCTTCGCTTCTTAGGGATTTGGCCCTCTCAGGTAGCGCTGGTGCAGGCGAGGAAAGTCTTTTGTAGTTTCATGGGGGGATCAGTAGACAAGGATCATTTCGCAGAGCTCCAATGCCGGGCAAGGTTGTCGTACTAAGTGCAGGCTCTGCCAGTGGGGGCTCCGAGAATTTTCTGAGTTTCAATACTCGGTGGTGTCGATGCTCCCCTCTTGCGGGTTTTCCAGGGTTTTCCTCTCGAGTGGTTCTCCCCGTGGTGAGTCCCCAGTGACTCGTTGAACGTGGGCTATCATATAAAAAAGGGGTGGACGAAGTACCTTCTTGGTTGAGGGGGCCTCATTGACTCCCTTGGGCTCTGCAGGCGTGGCTACTGCCTTTGCGATGCTGCTCTTTTGTACAAACCGCTCCATGAACTCCAGAGGAAGTGTCTCCTGGTTGTTGTAGATCCATGGGCGTCCCAGCACCATGTCACTCTCGACGACTCCCTTAACAATGTGAAACTCCGCTATGGTTGGGATCGTGGCGATTTCGACGGGAAGGTCGATCCACCCGTAAGTGCGTACTTTGACCATGTCAAGACCTTTGATGATGGTAAGGGCATGGATGGCTCTGCTGCGAGGGATGTTAGCGGCTCTGAGAGTCTTGGCTGAGATGATGTTCACTGGGGATCCCGGGTCGATGAGTGTCTTCGAGAGTTCAGCATGAGAGAGGCTGGCGGTTGTGAGGAGTCCCCAGCCTTGTGCATCTGTTGGCTCCCCCTGCTTGGACATTGTCTGC
This sequence comes from Papaver nudicaule, assembly GCA_023529015.1. Taxonomy (NCBI): domain Eukaryota; kingdom Viridiplantae; phylum Streptophyta; class Magnoliopsida; order Ranunculales; family Papaveraceae; genus Papaver; species Papaver nudicaule. Next base: position 2,049 of record JAJJMA010074520.1, read on the forward strand.
TCATTGACTTCCTTAAAGGGTAGGCGTTTTCCCTATACTACCATGTTGAGTGCTGTGAACATGTCTTTCCGCTGTGGTTTCGAGAGGCATAGAGTCTCACATATTTGGTACATTATCTCCTCCACTCTCTTGTTCACCAGTTCCTCAGGGAAGGTGAATGCTCGAACGGGTAGAGGATCTTGGTATACTCCTTCGTTTCCTTGGGCTTGCTACCTCTTCGGCTGTAGGAGGCTGTCGTATCGGAGGGAGTTCGATTGCCCCATCCTGGATCCAAGTCTAGCAACTCTAGTACCTCCTCTATGGGAAACGGGTAGTCCGGTATCTCTGGTCTGGCTTTTTGCCTCCGCATCTCAGGTTGGTGCGGCCCTCCTTGGTTCATGTTCTTGTTCGGGGTCCCCGGAGCTGAATTAATGCGTCACTTCCGTGGCAGGGCCTTTCCTCGGTACTTCGTGCGGGTACGGTGGTCGGTGTTGGTGGATAGGTAGCGCCACCTTTCTTTCTCGATTTCGTAGTAGCTTTTCCAAGTCGTCTGCCGTGACGTAGTGGGTGGTTGTCCTTCTCTATGGCGATATTCTTCTGGACCAGGAGGTGCTTCATCACCTCGGATGTGGATGACGGACGAGTAGGCGCCTGTAGCGGCTGCCTCAGGGGTTCCCTTGATTGGTGAACTTGACAGCTTCGAGGTTAGAATTTTGAGATAATCCAGGATCCCTAGTTGCGTGTCGAACATCTTGTCTTGGCTCTCCGCGAGGACATCTTAACATTTGGCCAACTCATCCATAGTTAATGCTCCTGACACTCATTTTCCTTTCTCGGTGGTAGCGCCGACCTTAGTCTTGGAGGAAGGGTTCTTCTCAGAGGTGTGGGTTGGTGCACTAGGAGTTGTTGGGGTGATGGGGATAACCGAGATGATAGGTATTGAAGGGGAAGCATCTTGGGTAACAGGTACATTGGGCGTATTGCTGAATGCAGGTGGGTTGATAGGTGATGCATTAGAGGCTACAACACCGTCAGTTGAAGAATTAGGGTTTTTGGTATCTGATCCCGACCTAAGTTCAATCATCCTTGAGAAAGTTTTCTAGAACCGAGAGAATGATCTCCTACTGTGGTCGCCAACTGTTTTTACCTGGAAAAACAATGCACCGTCTCTGGGTACTTTCGTAGTGCTCGAGATCAAAGTCGAACAAGACGAGCCTAAACCAAGTCAATGGCCGTTCACGTCTTGCTTCGGTCACAGAGAGGATAGAGGTTGATCTAGGGAGGGAAACAACAAAGAAACTTGAGATCAAGTTGAAGATGTGTTTTGGGTAGAAGAGTTCAAGATCTCCGTTGTGAAGGTGACTGGAAATCTCCAAAGCTAGAAGTGTGTTGGGTTGCTCAGGTTGTTTGCTCTGAGGCTCTGGTTTATTCAGGTGTTCTGAATATCTGGTTGTTTCTGGAAAGATGTTCTGCCTTGGAAGATAGAGGAGGCCTCTATTTATAGTTTTGAACTCACCCTGATCTCTCGACAAAGAAGGTGGAAGTCGTGGAAGAGTGGGGGAGTGGAGGACATGAGTTTTTTTCGGTAACTGCTAGGATCGTGTAGATCATGTCCACTCAATGCCTATTTCTCGTAATTGTCTACTATCCCTATCAGTTTCTTTCAACTGTCGTAGACCGCCAGACCAATACCCCTAAAGTTATCCCCCCGTGTGATGTTTTGATATCTCGAGTGGTATGCAAATATTGCATGGTTGTGTTGAGTTTGAGTAGTTTTGTGCGACTATGATCCCATGACCAGCATGAGTGTGGTGCTTCTGGGACATTCATGGTGGACGTATAGGAGTGGCCTTGGCCGCTAGCCAAGGCGGAGTTTCCATGGCGCCGTAATCTGGGCATACCACGACCTTGGCTAAGGCCAAGGCTGGTTTTGAGGTGGCGCCATGGTTCATGGCGCCACGGCCTTGGCCTTTGGCCAAGGCCAGATTCCATAGCGTTGTTTGCGCTGTTTAGGCTTCCATGGCGCTATGATGGATGGCGCCACGGCCTTGGCCTTTGGCCAAGGACAATTTGTTTATATCGCTATGCGCTGTAAGTCCCATGGCGCCATGGCTTGATGGTGCCACGTCCTTGGCCCTTGGTCAGGGCCAACTTTGTTGTGGCGCCATGGTCTATGGCGCCACGGCCTTGGTTTTTGGCCAAGGCCATGCTGCGGGTGGCGTGTTCTGGTCACGCTGCTATGGTATGCGTGGTTGCGCTACAGCATACTTGATGTCATGGTGTGTTTATCCATGGTATGTCAGACCATCCTGAGCTTGGAATGAGGTCTGTTTAAGCCTGTTTATGCTGTTGTATGCTTCTCAGAGAGCTCTGGACAGGCCTAGAGCTTCGATATTCCTGAGATTTTCATTAAGACTCGGATGTTGAGTCGTATTAAAAGGAAATCCATGAGGATGCATCTCTGTTAACTCTTCATCATGTACCATTGAGCGATCTGGTTCTGATGTCGAGGAATTCGAGTTGATGTCGACATGAAGCAGATTAATGGGTTTAATGTGCTGGTGAGATTATCAGTACTGCACTATGATATCATCCTCTCCACCGGGAGTTATAAGAGAGAACTCATAGAGAGTTTATTCAACTCGTAAAATGAGTTGCATTCTGAGCTATAGAGATCTGCCTGAATAGGCAATCGCCTTTAGGTAAGGCTTGGTTAGAGAGTGGTTTTACAATCTTTTCCCTCTCTCATTTTTCACCATCTACATCAAGAGAATTTTTCTCGTGTCAAATGACACTGAAGCACCAAATGACAAGGATCAAGTGACTTCTGACAATCAAGGATGATTTAACTTTTGGTGTAATTGCATGGCAGTCTTGTTTATGTAATGTTAATGCACAAGTTTTAAAGGATTTGATAATTTTTTTGTTTTTAAAATGTACCGGTTGTTTTTAAAATGAATGATAAAAAAATTGAACCAATTTGGTAAAAAAATATTTGGTAGGAGACCCCCTAAATTACTAAGTTATCCTCTATTTTAAAATCCTACAAAGATAAATAGCGTAAATAAACCGAAGAGGAATGACAAATAAGTAATATATTGTTTTAAAGGAAATGATTAAGTAGGTTTTTATTTGTTAAGGGGTAAAACTGTACATAACTTTTAGTAATTTTAAAACATTAATATCTTTTGAAATACACGTCGGATTTTTGCAAAATTTATATGTTTAGAAAGCTCTTTAAATTATCTATGCAATGAGCATAAACATCAATATCAATTTTAAAAATTTTGCCTAAAAGTTTTTTTTTTTTTTAATAAGCAAGGGCCTTGAAAAAGGCAATCAGTCGGACTCAACAACCGGTAAGAGCCAGGTTGGAGTGCTCGACCAGTACATAGAGCTAGAGTTATCTTTGCCCCATTGAGCTAAGGAGTGCGCAACTCCATTACAAATTCTAGGGGTAAAAACAAAGATACAAGAAAGTAAACTAGAAGCAAATAATCTAATGTCTTTAAAAATAGCATCAGTCCTCTGATTGCCATCAAAACAGCCAGCAGAAAATTGGTCAATCAGGTCCTTAGCATCACTTTCGACTATCATGTGGGTTATCTTCAGCTGCATTGCTCTTTGAAGGAGAGCATGGATACCTTTAGCTTCAGCTTCTTCAGGAGATCTCTGGCTTGAACACTCAAAGCAGCACAAAAGGAGACTTTTCTGACTGAGTCTCTGATTACAAAGCCTGAACCAGAAATCATAGAAGTGAGATCAAAAGCGCCATCAGTATTACCTTTGTACCAACCCAAACCTGGGGGAATCCATTTATCCATACTAGTGACATTGACATAACTAACAGGGGTAGGGTTGGGTTTGTTAGAAAAGACCATGTACCTAGCTCTTGCTAACACAGTAAACATGTTTTCAGATTTTTTTCTCATGAATCAAAGTATTCCTGCTAGACCACAAAGACCAAACAATAGCAGCAAGGAGGGGATGCAAATCATCAGAGAGTTTAGACTGTTTATCAACCAGAAAGAAGTGAAGCCATTCAATGAAAGAGTAATTTTGAAAAATAGCAGTTATTATTTTCAAAGGGGAGGCATACCAAACCTGGGAAGCAAAAGGGCATAACACAAAAGCATGCATTGTATCTTCATCAGAGATACCACATCTAGGACAAGTAATGTCAGCTATAGTCATCCTAGAATTAATCATGACACGAACATTCAAGGCATTTCTAGCTGCCCTCCAGAGAGTTAACTGGATTCTGTATGCAACCTTAATTTTCCAAATAGACTTCCAAAGAGCACTATTAGGGCTTGGTCTAAGACCTCTGAGACCCAAATATGCAGACTTAGAACTAAATCTACCCGTCTTTGAAAGATCCCAAGCCCTCCTATCATGAGTGATCAACTGGCTTAAGGGAATAGTAATAATCTTCTGAACAGAAGCATTATCAAAGTGTGTTTCAAGTCTAGCAACATTCCAACTCCTGGACTGAGAGTTAATAAAGTAGTCAACCTTAACAGAGGGGTCAGGTGGGACAAGGGGGTTTGGTTGAGCAACACCAATATCAGGGATCCACTTGTCACACCATGGGTTTATAAATTTCCCATCCCCAACAATCCAGGAAATAAAAGGCTTGATGAGGTCTTTAATATTGCATAAACATCTCCAGGTCCAAGAGCACTTTTTGGGGCACACCGCATTTAGGAAATCAGAATGAGGAAAATATTTAGCCTTAAGCATGGTACTAAGCAGAGAATCTGGGTTTTCCACTAATTTCCAGGCATCCCTAGCAAGCATAGCTAGATTATTTAATTCAGATTTTCTAAACCCCAGGCCTCCTTCAGACTTAGGAGAGCAGAGTTTCTCCCACCCAAGCAGATGCAATTTCTTATCTTTAGGGTCTTGAGATTCACCCCACCAATATTTCATGAGATGGGTGTCAATTTTCCTACAGAGATCCTTAGGATAAGGAAGGCAACCATTTGGTACAAAGGAATGGCTTGACCCACATGCTTGACTAAGGAGGTTTTGGCTGCCTGAGAAAGGAGTTTAGTAGACCAAGAATCAATCCTAGCATCAGTAGACTTCAGGATCCCCATATGAGTTTCAATTTTAGATTTTTGAAACTCAATGGGGGTGCCCAAGTATTTTTCACCTAAACCTTTATTATGAATACCCAGAATATCAGCTAACACATTGGTCTCATGAAGAGGGATTTCAGAACTAAAAAGAATACCAGTTTTTCAAAATTTATTTCCTGACCAGACGCTGCACAATAGTTATGGAGATAAGTTTTCATATAGGTGAATTCCTCAGCACTAACTTTAGAAAAGAGAAGAATATCATCAGCTAACAAAAGATGAGTGACTGGAGGGGCATTCTTATGAATTTTGATACCAGAAATACTGTCATCCTTAGACATTTTATCAATATAAGCAGACAAGGCTTCAAGACACAAGATATAAAGATAAGGAGATAATGGGTCTCCCTGTCTAAGGCCTCTATTAGGTTTAATGAGTCCAGTGGGAACTCCATTAAGCAGGATAGAGTAAGAAACAGTTGATAAACAGTTCAAGATTAGCTTAATCCAATGATCACACAATCCTAATCTTAACAGAACTTTTTCAAGAAAAGACCATTCAAGTTTATCATAGGCTTTAGACATATCTAGCTTAACAGCAGCAAGACCTTTTTTGCATTGAAAATGGTTGACACAGTAGATTAATTCATTAGCCATAAGAATATTATCAGAAATGCTTCTTTTTGGGACAAAAACACTTTGATTGGGAGATATGAGCTTATCCATAAGGGGTTTTAGTCTATTTGCCAAGGTTTTGGATAAAAGTTTATATGCAAAATTACACAGGCCAAGGTCTGAATTGGGAGACATTAGCAGCCTGTGGGACCTTAGGAATGAGAGTTATATTGGTATGGTTAAGATAGGAGGCAATATTGCCAGTTCTAAAGCAAGTCTGGGTCATCTCAATGACAATATCTCCCACAATATCCCAATGTTTTTGGTAAAACAGACCAGTGAAACCATCAGGGCCTGGAGCTTTTTTACCCCCATTTGAAAAACAACAGCTTTAATTTCTTCTGGAGATAGGGGAACATTTAACATGTTATTATCAGATTCAGTAAATTTAGCATGAAGACCATCTAGAACCTCATCTTGGTGAGTTTGAGGACTAGAAGTATACAGAGTGTTAAAATACTGTTCAAAAGCATTTCCAATACAATATCTTTCCTATCAGTAAGAATTGCACCAGAGGCATTTCTTATCCAGCTAATGGCATTTCTCCTTCTTTTGAACAGGGTAATTATATGGAAATAAGGAGTATTTTTATCCCTTCAGCCAGCCAAACCTCTCTAGATTTATCTTTCCAATACAATTCTTCCAGATTATAAAGGAATAGAAGTCTATCATTAAGGCTATAAATGGTCTGACTATCATTGGGGTGTGAAGTTTGAGCTGCCAAAAGATTAGCTCTTGCTTCTGAAATATTGTTTTGAATATCACCAAAAGAAACTTTGTTCCAATTTTTTAGCCCTTGTTTAATATTTGCAAGTTTGACAACATTTTTATTGTGATTTGTGAAGAGTAAAATGCAAGCATATGCATAACACATGTGCTCTCACTAATTATTCTTTTAACATCTCCTCAATAAATCTTCATCTCTATTAATCTATTTTCATTTTTTTCAAGGATTGCAAAGGTATGAGATTTGAGTCGCGTTTTAGGTATTTTCCGCCAAAAATTGTATTATACATAAAACTGTCAAAAAAATATGAACATTTTCAACTTAATACAAATTTTGTTTTACAAATTCGCCAGAACATCTATTTCACTTACATTTTTTTTTTTTGCTTTACAAATTCTTTGTTCTTTCGTCGATTTCTCCGGTCGGCCCATCCACCGTGGCAGCAGTCATCTAGTTGTATGCAACAAGAACCCTGTGCACACCAGATTTTGGTGTCTAGTTGCAAACTGGACAACATTTTATGTGTCTAGTTGCCAACTAGACACCAAAATTAGGTGTTAAAATGAAATCGAACATAAACTAATTTCTTTTAGAAAATCAATTGAACTTAATATTTTATTAACCAAATAACATTCAGAATACAAATTGTTGGAAAAAAAATAGAATACACATTGAAAGAAATTAAATTAGCAACCCAAAAATCGCATATTTGGTCGCTAAGGATTTGAACAAGTCTTTGGCCACTTAATCATGTCACCTACTGAAACATCTCCAATTATACCATTGCCATTTGCATCCATGACTTCATCAAAGAAACAGTCATAATCTTCATTGTTTGGTTGCTTTTCCATATCAACATATATGCATTTGCAACTACTTCTATCCTGAAGTTCCTCAAAAAGAAATATCACACAATCCTGTATAACAATTTGCCATATCAATGTATATGCACTCTGCATATGCTTATTCCTTTACAAAGATATTTTTTATAAAATTTACCTGCTGACAACCATTTCCTCTAGTATTAGTTACGTATGTCTTTTTACATCTAACCGTGTTTTCAAAGCTTCAGTTTTCTTCTTCTCTTTTCGCTACTTGGCCTTCATTGATGCAATAGCGACAAACTAAGTTTCAAGAATACCACCAACATTTTGTGTATGTAACCCTTTCAATCAGGCCAAGACCTAGCCAAATTAAAAACATAAAAAGAACTCAGCAGTAGGAAAATAATGGCAGGTACAAAGCATCAAATTTCTATAACAGAATGAAACAATCACTTATAGAAAAAAAAAACAAAGTCAAAGATGAAGTAAGGAGCATAATTTATCAAGTATAGAAAGAAAACTGGTCCACAAGCTAAGCCACAAAGGCCAGAGAAGGTAATCCACGGAGAAGTGAAGAAAGGAAACATAAAAAGTGGCCATGGTGAACTTAAACCTTTGCCTGCAGACCTATGGTGAAATAGTAACAGGTAAAGAAGATTCAAATGTCACTTCCAAACTCCCTAAAACTGCAAGTTAGCACCATCTTGCACTATATCTTGTACCCCCTGAATTTTAGTCATGTTTTGGCTTACCTTACTCCCTCAATCTAATAAAATGGATTGAAAACAAGCATAGTATAAATATAAAGTAATACATATATACCACACAATTATCACTAGTCTCAGAGACTTATCACCACTAAGTGACACAATAAAGGTAGAAGACAAGATTACTGCATTATCACTAAACTTGTTAGATGGCGTTAAAAATTGGTATGAACACATCAGTGTCATAGTTGCTTTGTTTGGAAGAATCGAAGTCAAGCCTATCAGTTTCCCAGTTGAGCTGCCAAAGAGAAAGAAATAGAAGTAGGTTAGTTAACCAAAGTGAAAGAACAAGCCATCGCCAAATGAATTACTTACTGGAACATTACCCATCATAGAAGTCGTTACCTGAATAGATACAAGATTCCAGATCTCAATAGATGTTGGATTATCATTGTTGACCAACGAAGAGCATCTCGGTTCTCTATCTATCAAAATGAATTTTTGTGCAACGTCTACAAGGACCAATATCAAACAACAAAAACATACCAGATGAATCAAATTAACAGAAAACCAAAATATTGAAACCTAAAAAAATCAAACAAATTAATCATAGCTGGTGGAATTGGGTGTATCTTCAACTTCAACGCATCGACAAAACTCAAGAAATGAGTCAATCAACTTGGTATCAACCCGATCAATCAAAACACAAAAAAAAAAAAAAAAAAAAAAAATCAAATTAACAAAATTAAACATTAAAAATTAAACTCTGAAAAGTAAGAAGATAGATCGAGAAACAAATTAGTTGTTAATATAAAATATAAAGTTCAATTCTCTTCTTGTGTAGAAAATTACCTAATTTTTCATCTTCAATCAATCGAAAGGTGTTCGTTTTATATATCTCTGAATCTTCAACTCTAAAATGCTGGATATAAAGATAACTGTTAAACTACTCACTCTGAATCTAACATTCAACAACCAAATAATTGAAAAACCTAATTTTATCTCCAGACCTACTTATTTTTGCAAAGAAAAGAAGAAGAAGAATTCGAAGTTTTGACAAACACTTAAAACTAAAATCAAATTGAAGTTTTGATTTCAAATTTATTTATGTCGACGAAATCTCTCAATCTCTCGACGAAATCTCTCTCTTTGTATCGGTTTTGTTGCAGGTAAAGATTAAAAAGATCTGTTTATATACGGAAGGGTAGTTTTGGGATTAAAAATCAACCTGAAATATCGGGATCCAGCCCACAATAACTTTAACCCTCATAAAGTTAATTATGAAGGCCTAATGAAATCAGGGACTTTTCTTCAATTTCCGCATTATGATTGAAACGTGCTTTGAGCCCTCTGAAAATTCTACCTCCCCTCTTTTAGTACCTCCAACTAGTAATGTTGGTGCTCCACTTAGTTTTTCAACTTTTTCAAATACTAACAAACCCTTATTTCATTAGTCCTAATGATTACCTTAGTGTTAATAATAAGATTAGAGTTAAGTATATGATTAGGTGTTTAGATAAGTTATAGAGAGAGAAAATAAGATTTTTTTTGTTTGATTTTTAGGTTGAGAGAGAAGA
>JAJJMA010074520.1:19126-35463 GCA_023529015.1 Papaver nudicaule
GCGCTTCTTGGAATTCTATAATGCTGTAATACTTAGAAAATGAGGTCCGCAATTCCTCTCGACACATTCAATGGCCTAAGCCTCTATCTTTTACTGTTCACAGTGCGTTCTTGACTTCTGAGACTATCAAGGATAGTACGGCTTCAAATACGTTGGGTTCCACGGATGACGTAAAGTCTGTCCTTTCATGTTTTTCAAAACATATGAACCCTTTCCGGCTACGTCATGGATGATGTATGGTCCTCCCCATGTTGGAGCAAATTTTCCTGCTTTCTTTTCCTTCTGGTACGCGGGAATGACTCTTAGTACGTACTGACCCACCACGAAATTTCGAGATCTGGATTTTTGTTGTACTCTCTAGCCAATCTTTGCTGATAATTCTCCATGCGTTGCAAAGCGACTTCTCTTTTTTCTTCCAGGTCGTCTAGCTTTTGCAGCATCAGGTCTGAGTTAAGTCCTTTCTCCCATGCTTCACTTCTTGTGGTAGGGAGTATAACCTCCGTAGGGATGACCGCTTCTGCTCCAAATGTGAGGAGAAATGGTGTTTCTCCCGTCGCTTCTCTTCTCGTAGTGCGGTATGCCCACAGGGTATTGTGTAGCTGTTCACACCAGGCTCCTTTCTTAGGCCCCAAAGTTCTTTTCAAATTTAGCGCGATGGTTTTGTTTGTGATTTCCGCCTGTCCATTACTTTGAGGATAAATGGGAGTAGATTTTAGCTGCGCTATTTTGAAGAGTTCGAACAGTTCATCCACGTGCGTTCCAGATAACTGCGCTCCATTGTCAGAGACTATTGCCGCGGGAATCCCAAATCTGCAGATAATGTTTTCGAAAATGAAGGTGAAGACATCAATGTTTCTGATATTAGCCAGAGCTTTCGCTTCCACCCACTTTGTGAAGTAATCCGTAGCCCCTATCAGATATCTTCTCTTCTTGGTACCCATTACGAGAGGACCAACTATGTCTATCCCCCATTTTGCGAACGGCCAAGGACTAAGTACAGAATTCAATGTAGTGGCGGGAGCTCGGATTCTTCGGGCATATCGTTGGCATTCTTCACACCTATTAGACATGTTGACTGCGTCATTATTCATGTATGGCCAATAGTATCCTTGCATCCTTGCTTTGTGCGCCAAGGATCTTCCCGCACTATGGTTTCCTGCGTCTCCATAATGTATGGCGACCAACACTTGGTGGCCTTCCTTTCTGGATAAACACCTGAAAAGCGGTCCTGAGAATGACTTTTTGTACAAAATTCCTTCTCGTAACTCGTAATTTCCCGCTTTTGACTCGATCTTTCTTTCTTGTAAGTAATTTGACGGTCTTAACCCTTTTTCCATCAATCTGCGTATCAGGATTCTCCAGTCTTCTTCCTCATCGATCATCATCTCTCGGTCCTTTTCTGCTTTCTCGACGAGGTCTTCCATGGTAGCTTTATCTTCCAAATCTTCCTCTGGAGATATTTGCCCTTGGTCCGTAGCCATGACTCCCTTTAATTTGATCGAGGGTTCATATATTCTTCCTATTTTGATGGCTACGGTGGTCGGGTCTTTCATCATTGACGATAGGAATGCTAAGGCATCCGCATGACGGTTATCCTTTCTACACAAATGTCGAAAAACAATCTTCTCGATCCTGGAGGCGAGACTCTGAGCCAAAGCCATATACGCCATCATATTCTCATCTATAGTTTGGTATTCGAGTTCAATTTGTCGGATAACGAGTTGTGAATCACTTGTCAGTCGTACATCGCAGATATCCATCTCTATGATTAACCGTAACGCATGTATCACGGCCTCGTACTCGACTACATTGTTCGTGTATTCTTCAAATTCTAGCCTGAATGAATGCACCATACGGTCCCCCGAAGGCGATGTAATGACAATGCCTATTCCTGCTCCCTCTTTATTCCTGGATCCGTCAACGAAGACTTCCCATCTTTTTGAGTTGGAAGGGACCAGAATATTGTTGGGATCCTCGTTGTCTTCTTCAAAGCCGGGTATTTCGTGCACTCCGTCGTCATTGTCCAAGGGTAAATCCGCCAGGAAGTCTGCGAGTACTTGAGATTTTCTTGCCGTACGGGATTCGTATATGATCTTGTGTTGCCCTAACTGCGCGTTCCATTTGGCTATTCTTCCCACTGCTCTGTGTTACTGAGTACCACTCCCAGTGGAGCTTTGGTGATCACACGAACGTAATGCGCGTCAAAGTATGTTCTTAGCTTCTGACTAGCATGGACTATAGCCAAGATGAGTTGTTCTAACTTGGTGTAGTTTTTCTCTGCGGAAGATAAGGTTTTGCTGACATAATAGACGGGTTGTTCTTCCTTCAGATTGGTTCGGACCAAGACGGCGCTCACCGCGTTACTCGTAGCAGCAATGTACAAGGCCAACACTTCGTCCCGCTCTGGCTTTTGAAGGATTGGTATTGCCGCCAGGTATTCTTTTATCTTTTGAAATGCTTCCTCGCACGAGTCCGTCCATGCGAATTTGCTTTCCTTTTTCAATATATTGAAGAATGGTTTGCATTTGTCTGATGATCTCGCGATGAACCTTCCTAGCGCCGCGAGGCTCCCATTAAGCTTCTGGACTTCCTTTAGCTTGCGTGGTGAAGGCATGTCTACGATTGCTTAAATTTTAGCCGGATCCACCTCGATTCCTCTTTTCGTAACCAAATATCCTAAGAATTTTCCTGACGTAACCCCGAAAGTGCACTTTTCTGGATTTACTTTCATGTGACATTCCCTCATAGCCTGAAAAATTTCCCTCAGATCTTCCAGATGACTGCCCGCCTTCTTACTTTTGACTAACATGTCATCCACGTACACTTCCAGATTGCGCCCAATCCATGGCTCGAAAACCTTGTTTACCAATCTCTGATACGTTGTCCCCGCATTTCTTTCCAAACGGCATCCTGGTGTAACAATACAAGCCTCTCGGAGTAAAGAAAGCAGTGTGCTCTTGATCTTTAGGGGCCAGTGCGATTCGATTATAACCGGAGTATCCGTCCATGAATGATAACAATTTGTGTCCTGCGGTCGCGTCTACGAGCTGGTCTATGCTAGGCAGTGGATAACTATCTTTTGGGCATGCCTTGTTGAGATTAGAGAAATCTATGCAGATCCGCACGCCGCCATTCTTCTTGGGTACGACCACCATGTTCGAAATCCACGTCGGGTACTTGACTTCTCTTATGAATCCTGCTTCCAAAAGTTTCTTCAATTCTTGTTCCACTGCATGCTGGTAATCTGGTGATATCTTCCGCAATCTTTGTCTAAATGGCTGCGTTCCTGGTTCTATCTTTAACTCATGCTCCACAACTTTTGGATCTATGCCGGGCATATCTCTCATTTTCCATGCAAAAATGTCAGCGTACTCAATTAGCAATTGGTGGAGCGCGTCCTCCTGTTCTTTCCCCATTAATGTCCCAATTTTTATCATTCTTGGAAATTCAGACGTGTTTATGTTCACTTCCTTAGTAGGTTCCACCGCGGAAAAGAGCGGTTCTGCGGCTCCTATGAGGGGAGCGTTCTTTAATTGCTATTTAGCGTGCGCTTGTCCTTTCACTGCTTTCATCGCTTCCAACTCGTCAGGAGTCATGCCAGGACAAGAGGTGCTAGAGCTTCCATTGAGTTTTGGCGTGGTAGCAAGGATTTCATTTGCTATGTCCGTAGGATGCTGCTCAATTGCCAAGTTCTTGTTTCTCTCTGCTTCTCTCCATGGACTCGACAATTCGCACGCTGGATCTGTATGCACGTGCATTAAGCTTTTTCCTTTAGACTCCTCAAGATATTCGTTAATGACTATGTTCTTATTTTCTTCTTTACGGGCTTTTCTGGTATTTCGCTCCGCACGCTTAGCATTCATTCTGATTTCAGTCGCGTGACACTCCCTTGCTATGTCCTGATCTCCTTTGATCTGCGTTTCTCCTTGATCCGTAGGAAAGCTTAGATATTGATGATATGATGATGCGACTCCTTTTAGTTGATGAACCCACAATCTTCCTATTATGGCATTATAAGGTGAAGGCGCGTCCACGATACTAAAACTTGTATTGACCGTCAAGGGACCCACTTTCACCTCCAGTATAATTTCTCCTTTGGGCTTTGAAATGGACCCGTTGAATCCATAACTGGTGTATCGTGATGGGGATAGCTGCTCATCCCTGAGATTCATCTTAAGGAACGCACTGTAAAACATTACGTTCAGGGAACTCCCGCTATCAATCAAGATTTTCTTCACGTTCCATCCAGCAATGGGGAGAGTCAAAACGAGCGGGTCATTGTGCACCTCCAAATCTTGATCTACATCTGCTGCTGAGAAACTTAAAGGTGTGGCCATCCATCCTTCCCACTGCTCCGTGGCTTCTCCGTTCATGCTGAAAATCTCATGGCTTTCCATTCGCCTTCTGAGTCGCTGATTTATACATCCCACGAGTGTAGAAGCCCGTGATTCTGAATGGGTGATCATTGTAACTACTTGGTCATTTGGTGGAATTGTGATCGTTTTGCTTCGATGGCTACGCTGTTGCTGATGCACGTACTGCCCTAGGTCTCCTGTGTCCACCAATGCCTGGATGTAATCTTTGAGAGTTTTACAATCTTCGGTTCGATGCCCTTTGAACTCGTGGTATTCGCAGAAATCTTTGTGGTTCTCATTTCGGGAAGCCTGCTGTCCTCTCGACCACGGCCACTTCATATCCGCACGGGATTTCAGGGTTCGCAGTATCTGTGACACACTCGTGTTCAACTTAGTGTAGACCGAGTCATTGAAATCGTAGCTCTTTTTTCATGTTCCCGCCTTTAGACGCTTGTTGTCGTACTGTCTTGCTCCATCATACGTTCTCTTCTCTATAGGCACGGGCTCCACTGAATTGGTGCGGTGGGAACTTCCTTGTCCTTGTGAAGACCTGTGGTTGCTCCTTTGTTGATCCGATGGCCGATGTTATTGACTCCGGGGGTTGTCTCTTTGGATCTCTTGCAATCGTACATGCTTTTCAAGGATAATACGCAATGCTCCTTCAGTCTGCGGATCCGATCCGTGTTTTTCCACGATAAGCGCGCAGTGCCTGTCCAATCCCCAGGTAAAACCGCTGATTTTCGCCTCATCGCTCACGTTTCCTATTTCTTGACAAATTTTCGTCCATCTTCTCTCATAGTCTCTGTAATTTTCCCCTGGCTTAGAAATTAGCCCGTGAAGCTTATCAGTCCCTGTCTTCAAAGCTTTGTTATACATGTATTGTCCCACGAACTTGGTGGCCAGCTCAGCATACGATCTGATGGAGTTTGGAGTTAAGTTGTCGTACCATTGGAGTGCGACTCCCTTTAGACTGGACGGGAAATACCTGCACATTACCACATTATTCCTTACCCATGGTGCCATAACCCGTGCATAATACCTTAGGTGCGCTGCGGGATCTTTGGTTCCGTCATAGCATTGGAAAGTCGGAAGTGAGCATTTCCTGGAAATCCTGGTTAGCGCTAGCCTGGGAACAAGGGGTGTTGTCTGTGCATCATGCATCGCTACTTCCAATTTATTGCCTCCTTGGTGTGCTCGGATTGCTCTTAGTTCAGCTCTCATTTCTTCCAGTTCATCTCGATACTGACATCCGTGATTGTTGGGTATGGCGCCATGGTTAGCTTGTCTATCTACTGCTTGCACTTCATCACCAAAATCATCTTCATATTCATCCTCGTCATAATCTCCTGCCATATCATCCTCTGCGGATTGATTTCCTACTTCATAGTCGTAATCCATATCTCCTGGATAATTGTTATCGTACGGTATAACTGGTGGTCGGACTATTTGCTGAGGATACGTGATCATTCTTCTTTCTTGATTGTCTTGATGTCGGATATTTTGCGAGCCTTCCTCTCGTGCTAGATTTCTTGGAAGTTGATATCGTAAGGGTTGTACTTGCGGTGCTCGCGCCAAGATCACTGCTTTTCCTTTTAGTTCCTCGTTTTCTCGTGCTAGAATGGCCATTGCGTCTGCTAGCAGTTTTCGTTCCCTTTGGGTTGCTTTTAGTTCTGCTGCCAGTAGTATGGATGCATTTGATTGAGGGGATGGCTCCATGCGTGGGACAATTTCGTGCTGATGGTAAGACTCTGCTTCTAATTCTTCTTCAACAGAGTCGTCCTCACTGGCCTCAATGTTAACATGTGGTTTTCCGCGCTCCACTCTCTCAGGTTGCATGGCGGGATTTTGTGTTGGTGACAAAACTCCACTTCCGGGAAGTTGATATGGTAGCTGCAAGCGTGAGGATCCTCCCAGTTCGCCTGGTGCTAATCCATATTGATGAAGGTGTCCAGCTTGCTTCTGTGCGTGTTCTTTGGCAGCTTGGCAGCTTTCGGTCGTGTGGCCTTTTACTCTGTGGTAATCGCAGTAATCCTCTTGAGTCGGTCCTCCCACCTTGCCTTTGTTTTTCTCTGCTGCTACCCTAGTCATTTCCATCATTTGGGTTTCTGCCTCTTGGACTACTCGGGAATTTCTTGCATCTGCTGCAGCTTTTGAGGCCACCTTCTGTGCTTCTATAGCGGCACTCCTGTCCACGACTTCTTTGTGCGCAGCAGCTGCTTGTGTCTTTTGATGCTGTTCAAATACCTTCTTCTTTGTTATCGCAACCATTTCCGCAGTAACTTCTGCTGCGGCCTTTGATGCTTCTTTGGATGCTATAACTGTTCTCAAGTCTGCTCTCGTCACCGTACTTGCCTTTGTAACTGCGACTGTTCGGTTAGCTTCCTGCTCCATGGCGATTTTCTGTGCACTCCGTGTCCTTACTGTTGGTATCGGATTCTTAGGCTTCGGGGGGTCCTTGAGCAATTCCATGTTCCGTAATGGTACAAACAAGAGAAAAAACCAGTAGATTTTTACAGAAATTTTGTTAGTTAAATTATTAAAATAATTCCATCTTTCTTCTGGATCTGCTTCTTCAATCCTTTCTCGCCATGATAGATCACCAGTACCAACGTGAAGGCTCATGACGAGATGAGAATATGAACATAACATTATAAGTAACAACGATTTATGTATTTCAAATGCTATTACTCGCTCTCTTAGTAAGAAAAATCATATTGTTAATTTTGATTTGAGAACACAAGGTCAATAGGAAAAGACTAATACTTTTACCGAGACAATATGTCCCTGTTTCTAGCGCCAAACTGTGAGCGCAAAAATCTATTTGCTTAGATCATGAGCTCACAATCATTGTCGCAGCATACATGTGAGTGCGACACAATAATGATATCCTAAGATATAACTTTGAAGAAAACCATTACCAGTGGTCCTATTTCTGAAGATACCAGCAACGATTAACATGTTTCAGATTAGCTTAGGCTTGTCATATTTACTCTATGATATGAAAATATATGGCAAATCCCGCACGGGATGCATGGCTGCGGGATCAGCATGCTTATTTAGAGATAACGAAACAAGATACTAACATAGATTATGATTATGCTATTAAATTCATGGAATCATGATTCATATGATATAAACTTGACATGAAGAAGTATTAATGAAAGAACTTCTCATCTCATTGATGAGAATCATTGAAGATATAGATGGTATTCTTGAGTGATTAATCGGACTTACAATGATGTGTTTCTAGTTTCTCTTTGTTTCTAAGTTAAGATGGGTTACATGAATAAACCTTCTCTCTCCTCTCTAATCTCTCCCTCTCCTTTTTTTGTCGACCCCCTCTTCATTCAGAGGAGTCAAGTATTTATAGAACTTACAATATATTCACTGTTCACAGATCATCCCGTACGGTTTCTTCATTATACGGGTATACGGGTTTGTGTGCTTGTATCATTCCCGCACGGGTTTGTGAGAATGCGTTCCCTATCTGATTAACACTTGGCTGTGGTTGTGCCACGTCTTGGCCGTACACAGATCCGTTGCATGTAATGCAACTGCCACGTTTCAACCGCCCTCTATGCGACTGCCACGTTTCAACCATCCTCTGCCCTTATCCTGACCGTTGATTTTGAATTGATTCGAGATCTGAAAAAGTAACTTTAGTCTTTCCACGGTGCTTGCTGTTGTATTATGTTAAGTTTCTTCCATCTTCGGATCTTGCCACGTGTACCATGACAAATGTGCTATTACACTCACTATTATACGTGAGATATGGCGCAGTTTGCATTCCGTAATAAGGTACAGGACATATAACGCAACAAAGGTTGCCTTCTAATATTGCCCATCTTGTACGGCTCCTGAATCCCCTACTGCGCCCTAATTTGCTTCTTGTTTGCACCTCCTAAACGGTCCAATGCTGCGCCTCCGACAAATATCAGAAGTCCTACTCAACTGTCCACCACTTGGTAGGATCAAATATATTACGTTCGACCACTGACCATCCCCTGTATTAGAAAAGTAACCAAAAATTCATTATTTGGTATACCCACTCTTAGATAAAACCTGCGGGTAGGAATTACAGAACCACGTATTGTGAACAGAGTATAACAATTGCAATAATCGTCTATAACACTTGCTTTGATGCAAATTTATCTCCTTGTTTCTAGAAGCTGCTGCGATCAACTTTCACTTATGTCCTTATTATGTCGTAGAAGCTAACCAAATTATGAAGCACAAAGACTCAGTCAATTACAAAAGTACATGAATTCCTCTTTCAAAATTTCAATCTAAACTTTTGTAACATAAACAGCAGCAAGTACTCACATAACCTTATTTTAAAATTTTCACAAACACCCAAATTGAATTAACATTATCTGCCGTAAGCTCAATAAACAATTTTGAATGCCCTGCCATATTTTATATGGAATGAACATATCTGAAACTCTACTATTAATTAGCCATATTTGGTCCATATAAGTGGTATGGTACCATTCAAATTACGGAGGTCCATAGGCTTAATAACCTACATAGGCATTCCAAATGTCATCTTCAGAGTCCATAGGCTTAATAACCTCTATCACTTTTACCTTCCTCTAGAGATTTACCATGAACCAAACATACTTTTTCAGGCAAACATTCATAACAGAAAGAGACCCAGTCGACTTCACTGAGTAATGTTAACAGAAACCTTTATCCTAACACTGTAACACATTACTCATTTCTTTTCCTTTTCGTCTTACAATAATCAACTTTCAAGACTTTATAACCACTGAAATTTGAAACACAAATCTTCCGTAATACTGATGACACCACCAGGAATGTAGTAATGTAGTACGTTAGGACGCCACCACTCTTTTCAAAAAGTAGTCGGATTGGACTACTAAAGCAGTTCATAAAGTTATAAATGTTACATATCCTATGTGGCTGTGTGTCACACCTCCAAATTAGCGTCAACCAATTTCGGCCTAGGAATGACTCGGCAACACTGATGGTTCAGTGAATTAAGCTTCACCCATCAATGCTCAGCGTTACACACTTGCTCAATTCAAGTGCACCCACAATCATCAAAGATTGGCAATGGAAGTCTTTCTTCATTTTCTCTCATCCTATAATGCATCCCATACTGCATTAAGGCTTTGCCATGCAACAATTCCATAAAACATCAATATCAATCAGGAACACACAATTAGAAGCAACAACTCACTTTCATTACTTCAAGGAAGAATACAAAACTCACCCAAATCTGGGCTACAAATGGACATCACTCCCAAGTGATGCTAAACTCCCTAAATGGCCTCAAACTCACTCTCTAAGCCTATGGAATTATCCCTCTGTCTCCTAAACGAAGAACTTTATCTACATACATTTTCTGGCCTATAAATAGCACAAGAAACAAAGCCAACTCGTGTGCAACTGTTGCACAAGCCATGGCCAAACATCTGGCCATCAGCAGTTCCTGTAACCGTCAAGCATCCCAACTGCTAGCCTTGTTGTAGGCCAAACGTTGCTCCACTTGTTCTTTTCAGTTACTAGGGCCAAACACGGTTATCCTAACCGTTCTTCACCATCCTTCTACTCAGGCCACGCGTATCCAAGCCTTGGCCAACTTTTAAGCTTCATATGGGCTTTTACCAAGCTATGCTGCGCCATCCCATCCAGGCCATATGCTACACTTAATTGGACGCTACAAATAGTGCATACACATGCTATTAAGCCTTCTAAACTCGCGCATAGCTTTGACCCACAAGCCTTAGCCTTCTTGTAACCTTTGGCTGAGTACGAACTTACAATAGCGCGTTTGGCTGCGCCATTGCCTAACATGCATTTCCAAAGCCTTGGCTAAGCTTTGGCCTAATGCTAAGGTCATTCCCTTGACCTTTTCCATGTCCTTGATTGCATCCTTGAGCTGGGCTAACTCAAAATCCTTGGACACTTGACATTGACCAATCAATGTCATGTGCATGTCATATGCATGTCAAATGGCCTTCCTTGTCTTCGCCTAATGTCGCTTCCTTGTCGGACTAATGAAGCTACATTTGCTAGGCCACTTGTGTCAGGGCTAACAAACCTCCCCCACCCATTCTGTTCATCGTCCTCGATGAACGCAATACTCATTTGGGACCTCCCAAACTACTTGGCTATATAAGTACGCTTCTGAAAAACCTCTTTCCAGAAATTCAACAACTTTCTTGGCCTTCCTGGCGTCCCTGCCAATACTTTATGCTTAGTACCATTCACCACCACTTAGATTTACTGCCTTGTCATTGATCCTATTAACTTCAGCTTCCGTTGTTACGTCGCAACCGCTTCCAACTTCATCTTGAGTCATATAACAATGCCCAAATGCAAATATTGCGATTCTTCTTGGCCAAACTTATTTTCTAGCCTCAAATCACCTATGCGTCAATTGTGCCTAAGTGTACACAACTTGACATGCACAAAGCCAACACTGTTCCTGTCTATACTGTCCATATGTTGCCTTCTCTTGTGCTACCCATGATCATCTTGATCATGGCCTTAGTCTCATGCCTTCAAACTCCGACTTTGGTTGCACCCTACAACCCAACAGGACTTATATGCGACTTGGCCTTCATTTTCAATCAGTTTTGCTAACACATGCCTTGGATTTCCATTCTTCATGGCCTTCCCGTCAAGCTTTGATACATGTGTATCTCGTCGTTTAGAGAACTTAGTTAATTGAGGGAAGAACTCTATTTAGGAAAGAAATTCCAAATAGAGAAGGATTCTTTTAAGGAAGGAATCCTAGACAAGGTAGTATTCCTAAATAAGGAAATACTCCTAGACAAGGAAATATTCCTAGATAAGGAAATATATTCCTTAGAGGTTTGGGAAACCAAACCACTATAAATAGCTAGATAAGGCATTCAATAGAGGCATGAAATCCTGGAAGACATCCTAGCATAGGTGTAAGGTTTCATCCCACCTATTTGGGTGGTAGTAAGTTGGTTCAAGGTATCTCTTTGATGGGGGTTCTATGGAGCAATTAGAATGAACTACGTTTGGTTTGATTCCTTGTAAAAGGATACGTAGGCAGCTGAGGTACAACCGAAGGGACTCAGATTTCTCGTTTGAGAATCTAGTCAACACCGAACACCGAAGACGGTAGGCATCTAGTAAATCTAGAGAAGAAGTTTGTGAGGTGATCATTGTATTGCAAAAGCAAGCTTAGCAGATTGTGAGCGTGAAAGAGAGAATTGTAATATTGTCTTGTTCATAATCTAGAGAAGATATCTTTCTTCTTAATACTGTCCTTGTGCTACGTTTTACCTATCTTTCGTCTATAGTTATTTCGAATTCCGCCCTAATAACTCTAGTCATCAAGAGTACAGAGATTATACGTATCAAGTTGGTATCAGAGCGGGTTAGCTCCTTTTAGGGAAGATTACTGTGGTTTATGGTCTTCACTAGATCTCTCTACATACAAATTGGTGAGTTACTCGAAAAGCAGGAATACGTAACAAGAACAAGAGGATCATGGTATGGTCCAAGTTAGGTTAGGAACGATTGAAGATGGAAGGAATGAAGTTGAAGCCATTGAGATATGAACGGTTTTGTATACTCAGTCAGATTGGTGCCGATGTCTTTCGTCTTGATTTACCACCTTGCCTGGGAAAGTACTCGATTAATAATGTCGGATACTTGAAATTGTTTGAGCCGCGTATTGAAGAATTGTGGTTTGTTCAAGAAGAATCACTCAAGGAAGATTGCATTAAGGAGCGAATAGTGACCAAGACAAGTCAAGAGGAGAAAAAGACTTTCCTAGTTAGACATCAAGGTCAAGTTCCAAGCAAAGCGAGATGGTTCAAGTGGGAGATAGGGACTTACGAGTTCTCTAATCTCAAGTTCTAACTTTTACAGGAGTTCAAGTTCTTAAAGGGGGGGCCCATGATACATGTGTATCTCGTCGTTTAGAGAACTTAGTTAATTGAGGGAAGAACTCTATTTAGGAAAGGAATTCCAAATAGAGAAGGATTCTTTTAAGGAAGGAATCCTAGACAAGGTAGTATTCCTAAATAAGGAAATACTCCTAGACAAGGAAATATTCCTAGATAAGGAAATATATTCCTTAGAGGTTTGGGAAACCAAACCACTATAAATAGCTAGACAAGGCATTCAATAGAGGCATGAAATCCTGGAAGACATCCTAGCATAGGTGTAAGGTTTCATCCCACCTATTTGGGTGGTAGTGAGTTGGTTCAAGGTATCTCTTTGATGGGGGTTCTATGGAGCAATTAGAATGAACTACGTTTGGTTTGATTCCTTGTAAAAGGATACGTAGGCAGCTGAGGTGCAACCGAAGGGACTCAGATTTCTCGTTTGAGAATCTAGTCAACACCGAACACCGAAGACGGTAGGCATCTAGTAAATCTAGAGAAGAAGTTTGTGAGGTGATCGTTGTATTGCAAAAGCAAGCTTAGCAGATTGTGAGCGTGAAAGAGAGAATTGTAATATTGTCTTGTTCATAATCTAAAGAAGATATCTTTCTTCGTAATACTGTCCTTGTGCTACGTTTTACCTATCTTTCGTCTATAGTTATTTCGAATTCCGCCCTAATAACTCTAGTCATCAAGAGTACAGAGATTATACGTATCAAGCTTCCCTTAGAATGCATAGTGGTTTTATGCGTACCAACTAAGCTCTATTGTTGCAAACTCACTAAGGAACCCGTTTCCTTGAGTGCTATGGCCAAGTATAAGCTTATACTTGCTCCAACTGTTATGCATTTAGCACAAATCCATGCGCCATACCCTGCTTGACTTGCCTAAAGCAAAACTACTGAGTTGCATAGCTTTTTGGCCAAAGCTATGACTGACTTGTTTTAGGACAGAACTTGGCATTATGCCATTCTCTGGCCTACGTCGCTCTTGAAACCAATGCGCCTCAAGCATTCAATCAAACAGCTACGCCTTCACTCTTTGGATAACTTTCCAAAGCTTATGAGTTTCCCCAAACTCATGCCTTTGATGGAAAGACTTCTTGGCCTTGCTGCCGTTCTTGTATTGCACTCTTCTTAGCAATTTACTTAGTACAGTATGCAGGTTCCTCCCTTAACAGCAACATGTCTTCACACCATCAAACTAATTTTGCACCATTACACTTCCAACGTCTTCTATTGCATATTTTGGCCAATATGCTATGTAGCATCTCCCATGTGAACTAGCTTTACTTCGAATCAAAAGAGACAAGTACTTTAACATCGAACACCCTCATCCACTACTACCTTACATAGAAAGACTTCTTTCCCAACACCAAGGGCACACCCGACCCAATACTTGAAAGTATACTTCAAATGGATTACAAACACCAACACACAACTGATCACAAACTTGTAAGACCAATAAGCTTATAAATGTACATATCCTATGTGGCTGTGTTAGTAGTCGGATTGGACTTTTTTTGTTGCTTTAGAAGGCAGGGAAAGGTTGCAACAATGCAACTGTGGGAAGTATTTAAGGTGCTTAGTGCTCACCCAATTAGATGTTAGAATTTTGATTGTAATTAAAAATAAAAGATGCAAAAGGGCATGTAAATATTCATCAGTTCTAAAAAAGATTTACTGTACCAAAAATAATCATATTTTCGATCAAAAATCAGTAGCAATATAAACTCAAAGGGCAAAATTGGGGGGAGTTATCAATTAAATAATTCATAATGTAGATGGTTCTTCGTTACCAATTGGGTTTAATCTCGTCAAATAAACTTCATTGGACTAAACCCCTAAAAATTATAAAACCCTAGAATTCTAAAGCATGACAATACTAAATGATTTTATCAAATTGGGAAATTAGAATCATACCTGGTCGAAGAAAATGACTTAAAACTAATTTATCTTCAGTCGAATTAGGTCTGATTCTTTGAATCACCACCTTCGTCAGAAAAATCAACAATGGTTACCAACATATTTTCTTCGTTCTACAAAATCGATGGAGGAAAATCATCACAACATCATTAATATGTAGGAACGAACCAGAAACTTGAGGTCTCTTATGAGGACAACGTTAATGGAGGTCTGTGAGGATCGTATGAGCAGAACCGTTAATGGAGATTTTGATTTTGACGAATAGAGGCGAGATAAGAATAAAGGAAGAGTTGTGTATTTACCCTTCATGTATTTGATATTTACCGCGACATAGGCAAAATTCGGAAGAAAAGAGTAGAGATAACTTAGTCTTTTCGGGTGCAAAAAAATATTTCATCCAATCTACGGCCATTAGCGCTTCTGGGGGTTTAAAATTTTAAAATCTAACGGACATTAATAAAAGTACAAACGGAATTTTTATGTTGCGTTTTCTGGTAATCCAACGACTACGAAGAGTGAAGTTTAAGAGACCCTTGCTTGCCTTTGAAATAAAGATGGCAACCCATTCTTTAGATGAAGAAACAATAGCTAAGGTCCTCCGTCAGGCACCCATAAAACATTTTCTTTGTTGTTGAAATCATTATTAGGTTTAAATTTTTTTTTTTTTGCCTTAATTTTGCCCTTAATGAATCAATAGATTTGGGGATTATTTTTTCCTGAGTTTCTTGTTGTTGAATAGAGAATCTAATTTCTCGCAATTTGATTTCACTTATGCAGGATGAAGAGTATTAATGGTTATGTTGATAATCAATATGCTGGTTTGAAGAGTCCTCCTGCATCTATTGATTCATTAATATCAACGAAAGAAGAAGAAGAAGAAGAAGAAGAAGAAGAAGAAGAAGAAGAAGAAGAGGGATATCCAGTCGGTCCAAAGGTACTGATTGTGGAAGAACTCAAGTTTCTCAAATAAGTTTTGGTATTGAAATCAATTGTGTTTATGAGGTTCTTGATGTATGTTGATGATGATCTTAGTATGATAGTATAATTAATGTTATGTTACTTGATATAAAAAACCGTTTTTTTTTTGTAAACCCTAATTTCAATAATTTGGAGATCTTTTACTATGTTGTCTGTGAATGAATATACTGAATGAACTGAATGAATTAATTTGAGCTTTAAAACAATGGGTTCTTAGCTGTGAATGATTATACTGCAGCGACGGAGCTGTGACAATGCTAAGAAATCAACAGTGAATATACATCTCTGTCTCAAGTTTCAAGCACACAAAGTGTTTGAAATGACTGAACCAGGGTTCAGTTCAGGTGGTGGTTGTGGGGTTTCAGGGTTCATGCAGTGTTTCAGGGTTCAGATTAGTTTCAGGGTTTGGGTGGGGGTTTCTATTCAGGGTTATTTGTGATTGAGTTAACCGTTTTTTGCCAAACAGAATTTTGGATGTTTTATTGCTGATGTGGGACTGTTTTTTGCCTAGCATAATTTCAGATGTAAAATCTAACGGAAGGGATATATGGCTAACACTGTTAAAAAGTGGGATGTATTTGTAATTATGCATTAGGAGAGGGTCAGCAAAAAAACCCTTTTATAATCATCTAAATAACCTCGGGTTGAATTCGTTTCCGGTTCAGGTTTCAGGTGGGGCTCGGGTGGGGGTTCAGGAGGGGTTCGGGTTGGGGTTCTGGTAGGGGTTCAGGTGGGGTTCATGTGGGATTCAGATTGGGGTTCAGGTGGGTTGATGAGAGGTTTAGTTTGGCATCCAGTTAAGCTAACTAGGCATGAGTTAAATTTTGAAGGGTAAGTTAGAAAGATTTTGGGAGTAAGTTAGGATGATGTGGCTCCGTTTTTGAACAAAAGAATTTTGGATGGAAAAGTTAACGGCTGGGATAGATGGTTGGATCTGTTAAAAGGTAAGACATATAGGTAAATAATAATTAGGAGAGGGACTAAGCAAAAAACACTTTACTTTAAGGAAGAGTATCTAAGAACTCTATTTGATGTTTGAATGACTTTTTAAGGATTAGTATTATTCCACCTCTCATCATACCATATATCTAGATGAACTAGATAGCATAAGAACCGTGTTTCTGTACCTCCCAGTATGAGACAAAATACCATGAAATGACTAAGCTACCCTCAAAATTCGTGAG
>JAJJMA010074523.1:0-11768 GCA_023529015.1 Papaver nudicaule
TGGGGATATATGGCAGCAACAGGAGAGATGTTCGATGATTTTGATGCTGGAGACTATTATGGTGATGAATACGATGATCTTGATGCTGATGACGAGGGTGAGAGGTTTGCGACTCCTAGTCCATATCCTGAACCAACGCCTTATTTTATGCAGCATCTGTACAATGAGTTTCAACACTGGCGAAACGTCAGAAGACAGGGGAGGTCAACATCCAATACAACTCAAAACCCAAGGCCTCAACCAAACGGAAACAGAAACCAGAGAGGTAGATTTGTGTTTGAACGCCTGGGACCAGTTGTGGTACCAACGGGAGATCTTCCTAGGCGAAGACACCCTGAACAGGGAAACTGCCATGGTAATGCTGGTTTAGCAGACCGTTCTGAATGTGGACGTGGTCGTGAACAAGAGTCACCATCTGAGCAAAGCACCGCTCAGATCCGTTCTGGAGTCAAGCGTTTGAGGAATGACCTTCGAGGTCAGACAACAAGGAGAGACAGAGGACGAGATGATCGCAACAGTTCAGGAAACGACACTGCCAACAGTGACGTTGCACCCCGTAGGAGAAGAGTTAGGCAAGACGACCATAGACCCAGTCTAGCACATCGACAGAATTCTCCTGAACCTATGGATATTGGCGACGTTGGTGCCATCTCTGAGGCACGACTCAAAAAGATGATTGATCGCGCTTTAGCCAGGAAAGAAGGCAGAGAAGATAATCTGAGCCGACTCCATCGGAGCGCTGGAGCGCCTTTTAATGAAAGAATCAGGAATTTTCGTCCACCAGAAAATTTCCAAATTCCGAAATTACCACAGTTCGATGAAAGATCAGATGACCCATCACAACATGTTCTTCTCTACGAGACAACAATGACGTTATGGGAGAACGAAGATGAGCTGATGTGCAAAATTTTTCCGCAGTCGCTGACTGGCGGGGCCATTGTATGGTTCAACTCGCTCCGGTCAAGATCAATTGGTTCGTATGATAAACTTATCGAAAAGTTTTTTCAACAATACAAGCATAACAGGCGTAATCGGAAGGAGGTTCATTCCCTTTTCCGATTAAGAGTGCAAAGTGGGGAGACTTTAAGGAAGTTTACCCAACGGTTCAGACAGGAACTCGCAGAGGTGGATAACGCCAGTGACCAGCTAGTCATCGAAGCATATAAACAGGCAATTCCACCAGACAATTCGGGAATTTACAGTTCCCTTGTTCGTGAACCAGCAAGAGATCTGGAGGAGCTGTACGAACGAGTTGAGCAGTATGCTCGTGTAGAAGATGATTTAAGAGCTCGAAGAGAAGCAGAAAAGTCCACCCACCAGTCACATGATGGGAAGAAAGATAAGTCAAAGAACCGCCAGAATGGGCAGAACAATGATCGTGTGGAATCTGGCAAGAATCGACACGAGAAGAGGGATATTGGAGATAAAGGTCAGGACAGAAAACTGACACCTTTAAGCATTGGGCTCTCAGAATTATATAACAAAGTGAAAAAGGAGTTGAGTCCACCCAAACCGTTGTCAAAGGATTCGCGTGATAGACGCGACCAAAAGAAATACTGCAACTATCACAAAGATATTGGGCACATTACAGAAGATTGTTGGGCACTCAAGTCTGAAATTCAGAAGATGATCGACGCTGGCAAATTTCAGGAATACGTGAAAAGGGACAATGCACGAGAGCCAGTACGTCAAGCATTGAACATAAATCATGTCATCAATGTCAGTTATGGCAGGATTCATTCGATGACCAGGCGTGCTGCGAGGGACGAGACGAGAACAAAGCTCAGGCAGCTGAAAGAGTGGTATGTTCTCAACCACGTCAACTTTCTTGAAGGAAAGGGTGCAGAAACTCTGGAGGTAGGATGCACGAAAATCGAGTTCACAGATGAAGACAAAAAAGGAGTCTATTACCCACACAACGATGCTGTTGTCATTACTGCTTGGATTGGCATATTCCGTGTCCATCGAGTTCTTGTGGACACAGGTAGTTCAGTGAGCGTCTTATTCTCAGGTGCTTATTCAGCCATGAACTTGTCTGAAGATTTGATCGAGGAGGATGAAAATCCTGTGATTGGTTTCAGTGGAGAAACAACCAAAGCTATCGGCAAAGTGAAACTGCCTATGACTGTACGAACTAAAACTGTTGTCAGCAGTTTTCTTCTACTTGACTGTCGAGCCCCTTACAATGCAATTCTGGGACGTGACTGGATACATGCGATCGGAGCTGTCACGTCGACGTACCATCAATGTCTGAAGTTCGTCGTTCCTGAAGGAGTTATTAAAGTTCGAAGCGACCAGATGGCGGCCCACAAATGCCATGAAAACGCCATGGAGGAGTACAGAAAATCTGATGTGACTGGCCATCACATCTTGCAGACAGAAACCAAATAGCAATTACAGCAACCTCTCCCGACTGAATCATATAAGGGAGAGGATGTTGCTGACCCACCAACAATTGAGAAGTTGGTGGAGGTGCAGATTGGGGACGAAGAACATAGAACTACGTTCGTGGGAGCAGATTTACCCCAGCTTGAGCGAGATGAGTTGATTGCACTGTTAAAAGCGAATGTGGATGTTTTCGCTTGGGACTTTTCAGAAATGCCAGGAATAAACCCCAGTGTGGCTTGTCACAAGCTAAACATCAACGAAAGTTCGCGTCCAGTTCATCAGAAGCCTAGAAATATGTCAACGACAAAGAAGGCTGGAGTAGTGGTCGAGGTCGAGAAACTGTTAAAGGCAGGGTTTATTCGTCCTGTGCAATATCCACAATGGCTGTCAAACATTGTGGCAGTTCCGAAGAAGAATGGTAAAATTCGTGTCTGTATCGATTTTACTGATTTAAACAAAGCATGTCCGAGTGATCCGTATCGTCTACCTAGAATTAATGAACTGGTTGATGCAACTTCTGGATATAAGCGACAGTCATTCATGGATGGGTATTCTGGATACAACCAAATACCACTGTTCGAGGAAGATCATGAGCATACTGCTTTCATAACTGACAAAGGAGCATACTGCTATATCGTGATGTCGTTCGGGCTCAAAAACGCAGGTGCTACATACCAGCACTTGGTAGACGATATGTTTGTCGACTTAATAGGCAAGACTGTGGAGGTATATATCGATGACATGGTAGTAAAGTCGGAACAGGAAAGTTCACACCTGCAGGATCTGCAGCAGGTTTTCGATATTTTGAGGCATTATAGGATGAAGCTTAATCCAGCTAAGTGTTCATTCGGGTTATCATCTGGCAAGTTTCTCGGGTACATGATGACCCATCGAGGAATTGAGGCGAATCCAGAGCAAATCAGAGCCATCCAGGAAATGCCATCACCAAAAACGAAGAATGAAGTTCAGAAACTCACTGGTCGTATCGCTGCTTTGAACCGTTTTATATCAAACTCTTCTGACCGATGCAAGCCATTTTTAGAAGTTCTGAAAAAGGCACCCAAGTTTGGGTGGACAGATGAGTGTGAAAAGGCGTTCGGGGCAATTAAGTTGTATTTGTCTACTCAACCAATTTTGGTTAGTCCAAAGTCTGGGCAACCTATTGGGATTTACCTGGCAGCGACTGAGGGAGCTGTGAGTGCTGTTTTGTTCGTTGTTGATCCACACGAGAAGCCAGTTTATTACATCAGCAAACGGTTGACTGGAGCAGAACCAAGGTACACCAGGATCGAGAAAATAGCGCTGGCCCTAGTACATGCTTCACGACGTCTCAAACCTTACTTCCAGGGTAGGGAGATCATTGTTTATTCAGAGTACCCGTTAAAGAAAATTCTTGGACGAGCTGATGATTCAAGCCGTTTGGCCATATGGGTAAACTATCTGGGAGCTTATGAGATTACGTACGAGACCCGCACAACAGAAAAGGGACATGCTGTTGCTGCTTTAATTGCAGATTTTCCTGTTGATGACATTAATACTGTAATGGAAGAAGAACAGTTGTTGCTGAAACCCCTAACTGTGACCACAAGTCAGACTGGGGGCGAGCCTGCGTTAGAGGTCGAGATGTCTTCGCCAGTTTGGACTGTAGTTACAGATGGCTCTTCTAACTTCAGTGGAGCGGGTGTTGGATGTGTTATCCATACACCAGAAGGTTCGATGATCGAGAAGGCAACCAGGTTGGGATTTTCAGCGTCAAACAATGTAGCTGAATACGAGGCTGCAATTGCAGGATTAAAAGCTGTCAAGCAACTGGGGGCGAAAACTGTAAAACTGATCACTGACTCAATGCTAGTAGTCAATCAGTACTTGGGCTCCTATCAAGCAAAAGATGAAACTATGCTGTCTTATCTAAATTGTTTGAAAAACCTGGCAAGTGGGTTTGACCAATTTTTTATTATGCAACGTCCGAGGTCGGGAAATCGTCATGCTGATGCTTTAGCTTACTTGTCCTCTGTGGTTGAGTCTAACACCGCAAGGTTCGTAGTGGTTGATTTTCAACAGTTACCTAGCATCTCCGAGAGTCATTCTGTTTTGACCTTCGAACAAGCTAGTGGGAGCGATACTGTACCTAACAGTACACCAGAAGACACTGAGATAGAAGATGCTGAAGATGAATCAAGTGATCGTGTTGAAACTGTGTCAGACTGGCGCAAGCCTTATATCCAGTATTTAAAAACTGGAGAACTTCCTGAAGAAAAGAGTCTTCGTTTAAAGATTACCAAACATGTCTGGAGGTATTCCCTGATCGAAGGTGAATTATACCGAACTCCAGTAGCTCTAGAACCATATCTGAGATGTGTGTCCGCGGAAGATGGGCAAAAGATTTTGAGTGAGGCACATGAAGGAATCTGTGGAAATCATGCTGGAGGACGCAGTCTTGCCCATCGAGTACTCACTCAGGGATATTTCTGGCCATATTTGCAGAAGGATGCCAAAGAGTTCGCGAAAAAGTGTGTAGCCTGCCAAGAACATGCACCAGTGCCAAGAAGGCCTGCTAACGAGTTACACCCAGTTTTGAGTCCCTGGCCGTTTGCTAAGTGGGGACTCGACGTGATGGGCCCTTTCCCTCGCGTAACGAGTCCCTGGCCGTTTGCTAAGTGCTGGCTGCAACATATTATTTTACCAAGTGGGTGGAAGCAGTGGCACTAACACAGGTAGAAAGTAACGATGTCAAGAGATTTCTGTGGCAAAATATCGTCTGCAGATTCGGAATCCCATATCAGCTGATATCTGACAATGGAAAACAGTTCGATTCAAAGATTGTTAAGAAGTTCTGTGATGGTTTAAATATTCGTCATAACTTCTCTGCCCCCTATTACGCCCCGAGCAACGGGCAGGCAGAGGCAACAAACAAAGTCATCCTCGAAAATCTGAAGAAGAGACTGGACAGAGCAAAAGGCAGATGGGTGGAAGAGTTCACAGGAGTCTTGTGGTCTTACCGAACGACTCCAAGAAGGTCGACTGGATTTTCACCCTTCGCACTAGCATATGGTACAGAAGCAGTCATACCTACAGAGGTGCAGTTAAGCACAATCAAAACTGAATCTATTAAGTCAGGGACAAATGATGCAGTTCTGGCCTTAGATAAGGAACTGCTGGAGGAACAGAGAGAGCAAGCCTTGCAGAATCTGGTTCGATACCAACAGGCAGTCAAACTTGGATATGATCGAAAAGTCAAGGAACAAATATTCTAACCTGGGGAATACGTGTTGAAAAAGACCCGACCAGCAACAATGGAGCCCAACTGTGGGAAGCTCGGAGCAAACTGGGAGGGTCCATACATAGTGGACAAGCCAGCATCAAAGGGATCATACTGGCTAAAGAAATTGGACGGGAGTAATGATTCGAAGCCTTGGAACGGTTTTCATATGAAGAGATTTTACCACTGATTTGGTTTAATGTATTGCTGAAAATCCCGCTGTGCTGCACTCTTTTTCCCACTGGGTTTTAACGAGGCAGATTTGTCGAGCAGCGGGTACGTAACTTATTAATTTTCAGAAACTTAATTAAATATTTTTTTCGACATTCGTTTATCATCTTAACATGTATGGCATGTGGAAACACGTTTGGGTTTTTCTGTGCAATCTTGAACAAATAGGATTGGCCCCCTATACAGTTCAAGATAGCAGGAAAAGTTAAACCAGCAACTCATATGCAAGCTAATGTTGGGAGGACGTGCACCCTTCATAACATAGAGCGGCATGACAAAAGACCCTAAGGGGCAGCCGAGGGCTTGCTACATGACTTCATCTGTGACAGTGACGACTGTTACAAAAGGTGAAATATGTAAATACCTCGGTACAAATAACATACTTGGGGGCGAGCTGAGTAACCGCTCTAAGGGGCGAGTTGGAGGCACCTCAACGTAGGTCAACAGTGGGGAACCCGAACTTCGCGATGTTTGTACCATAGTATTTTGGCACCATAGTATAAGTTAAATATAGCAATATAGGTGCCCAAAGACTTAGGGTGGCTAGACAACCATGATATGGAGTGGAAACATCGAAACCCTGAAAAGTGGGAAACAAGTCAGCTGCCACGTCAGCATGTTCACCTGCCACGTCAACTGCCACGTCAGCCCAGTCAAGTGCCACGTCAGCAAAAGTATGACGTGGCAACATGACACGTCAGCAAAAGATTGACGTGGCAGCATGCCACGTCAGTTTACAGCACGGTCAGCAGCACAGTATGCTAACACGTGGCGGAGGGCAGTGGTCCCACGTGGACAGAAACGACCGACGACCGGCGATCGAAGGTGTGACACGTGTCAGCCGTTTGACCAACCGGGTCAACCCGTGTTGACTCGGTCTGACCGGTCCACCTGTGCGAGTCCGGTCCGGTTCGGTCCTGCCCGACCCGCCCGGCTCGGCCCGTCCAGCCCGTTTCGGCCTGTTTTTGCGTATGGTCTCTTTTGGTCTTCTTTTGGCCCTTTTGCAGGCAAACCTCCAGTCCACTTGCGCGATCCACCGTTTGCAGGTCCATAGGGGTATTCTGGAGACTTCTGGAATATTCTGGAAGGCTTGGAGTCTAAGTAATCGCAGTGTTTCCATATTTCGAAATTAGGTTTTGACCTAACCACTTCCCATATAAATAAAGGGGTCTGGATCATCGAAAGGTACGCAATATTTCTCATACATATTCACCTGTGCAAAACACCTACTGACTTTAGCATCGGAGGGTTTTCTGCAGGTACCCCCCCTCTCTCAAATCCAGTTCCTGTGAAGATCGAAGACTGCAAACCAGAGATCCAGATTTACGTTTTCTGCGTTCTACATCAACAGTTATTGTGTTTGTGCTTGAATTTTATATTCGGGTACAATCAGATAGATATTGGAAAGATGAGTGATTCATGGCAACATTAGTGTGAGCTTTCTGTTGATGTGGAAAAGATGAATGTGATGTTGATGTAATCATGTGGGCAATATTTGTACGGACCCAAAGGTGTTGGTCTAAACATGTGGAGAGGGAAAATTTACGACCCAAACATATTTATGGAATGAGCCTTGATTGCCCAAAAAAAAAAAAATGATGCCTTATATTCCTTGTTTGTTATCCTTTAGCATAATAACTCATGTATGGTCCTCGGAAACTAAAATTATCGCATCTAAAAGGGAATTAGTCTTTTTTGTCCCAACTATTAGGACCGATATACCAAGTTATCCCGTTCATTTTTTTAATTTAACAAAATTGCCTCACCCTTTAGAGATAACTGTCCATCCCAGTTAAGGCGTGGATCCAAAATGAAAATGTCCATCTGGACTAACAGGTGTAAGGTTCAGTCAGTTAAGAAAACGCATATACCCTACATATTTTTCAACTCGACCTCGAAGAACAGCTGATACAAAATTTGTCCTTCCCAAAAAAAAACTGATACTTCTCATCTATGATTTTCCCGCATCTATGTCCTGAATTTCTTGCCGAAATTAACTAGCGTTTCACCCAGATTTGGGCAATTACTTAAAGAAACTAAGTTTACTTTTGTCCAAATTGATAAAGTAGTCAGTGATTCAAACCCTTGAAAAGACAAGGGTACCGAGTACACCACCAATCTTTTATTTCAGTCCGCTTATAAGTCAAACCTTGAACGGTTCATGTACTCAAGAACTCAAGAACAAGATCTCCTTCAGATCTGATTGATTCACACAAGGGAGTCAATACAAGAATCCGAAAGGCTATGTCAACAACCAAGTACGATACTTTAATTATAAATGACAAGTCAAATATAACGCGGAAATAAAGTAAAGTACACACAAGATTTTGTTAACGAGGAGACTACAAACTCGTAGAAAAACCCCCGGACCTCGTCCAGTTTTGAATACTCTTAAGAATTAAGCCGCCAACACACCTACTCTCAGACTTCGGACTAGCTGGTGCAGAAAATATGACCCTAATACGAGTATTAGTCACAAAGATTTCCCCTCAGTATTCCTACGCCTCCAACCACATCAAGGTGGTCACGCACATGTACTCCCTTACGCAAACAGGCGTCCTTTACTGTCATACGCAAGAGTTGCCTCACAGCTCGTCGCGAGGACTATCGCTACCCGACCTCCAATTGGACGATTACAATCTTATGGACAATAACCAAATAGCGGCAGGTCAAATCGCTAGATGATATCCTTGGTAACTAACAGATATTTCACCGAAGTTCTTTTACACCAAGAGCGAGGATATTTAAGTTTACTTGGTAATAAACTCCTCGAGATATCGATCAAGGTTTCTAAACCAAAACTCCCGAAAGAGCAACCTTGTCGTCCCAGTTGGAATCAAGCAGATAGTTGTAGCAAGTACAATATGATATGACCGTGAAGAACAGTGTACCTGCAAAGAACAAATCTAATTACAACAATCTTGATTCCACTCAATATCTATAGTTTAGGCACACAAACCGAAAGCGGCTTGCTGACAAATCCAGGTTAATAAATAAAGAATATGTTCTAATCACAACGATCTTGAGTGGCCTTATTGCAGAAGAGAAGGACCATAGAATAAACA
Source organism: Papaver nudicaule (assembly GCA_023529015.1). Classification (NCBI taxonomy): domain Eukaryota; kingdom Viridiplantae; phylum Streptophyta; class Magnoliopsida; order Ranunculales; family Papaveraceae; genus Papaver; species Papaver nudicaule. The sequence continues at coordinate 8,944 of JAJJMA010074523.1, forward strand.
AGATCGCAAGGTTTGATAGACATGATAGAACAGAACACAAGTACAATACAAAGAAGACTAGTAAATATAAACTAGTTTCCCGTAAGAGGTACTTCTAGGCTTCTCAATCCCTAGAGAAGACTTTCACGCAATTCTAGACCGAGAGAAAAAGCTCAAAGGTAACTGAAAAGAAAAGCGGCAGACACAAGCTTACAGTTCTGAAGAGCTTGGTAGAGGGATAAAGCTTTCATGAGAGATACCACTCTTATTTATATTGACTATGACTTAGCTTTGAAATGAGGCTAACATAACTTCGGAAATCTTGTAAAGCACATTTCCATATATGTTCTGAAATTCCTCACTTAGACTCATAGCATTTAATGAGATCTAATACTCTTGCATTTTTACATTGAAGAAAAATAGTTCATAAATGAAAATATATATTTCAATAAATGTTTGGCCAAGAGCAATCAAAGCAAATAATACTCATAAGGTATATTTGGATATTTCATTAATTCGAAATATGGTACTTACCAAATATGTCCAAATGTCGTCATCAGCATTAACAATGTCGACATCACTTCCTAGGCTTTGCTGGACGGGCCAGAACGATCCTAGGTGGAAGTGGGATCTGCTCCAACGTGGTTCAACGTTCCGCATAAACGTATCCTTACAGACGTGGACAAGCCTTGTGTGTTAAGCTTAAGTGAACATGTAGGTTCAATAGACATTCCGAATCATACAAAAAGATATACCATTAAAGTATAGTGCATGATTCGTCGAGCAATAACAAAATGTTGAATCTCCTGAATTCTTGATTCCAATATAGATGATCACGTTAATGATATCCAAGAATTCAAATCAAAACATCAAAATGAATATCAAATGAATATTTGATCAAGTAGTATATCCATACGAAGATCTAAACACGTACAATATCGATCAGAAATCATGTATCTACTAACTAGAGCGACCAACCATAGTTCTGACAATGACTCAAACAACTTAGTTGTACATTGAAGATGAACTAATTCAACTTCAAACTGAGAATATCAAACTCACTAATTTGTTGAAGCACAAATCAAAATGATAGAGTTTGAACTTCGAAAATACGCATTCTGAGATAACCAAATTAAGGTTTGTGGTTCTCACTCCAAGTCCCTTTATTTTAACTTAAGGTGTGGGGATCCACTCTCGCCTGTTGATGAGGTGCTCGGTCAGTTTGACGGCTGGGAAGACCAGCCAAAGTTGCGGAAAGCTCCTTCGAAGGCTGCATCTGACGCCACCAAGAGTGCTGGAAACTCCATATTGTCCACCATGGTGATTCAAACCGCCCATTTTGTTCTTTCATCCAGTGCGTGTCAGCCTGCTGACATTGAGGAGTTGTTGGTATGCCTTTTTGATGATGAAAAGGGATATGCCTGGGCAAAGGAGAAAGGGTATGTTTCTATTCCATTTTCTTCCTCGGCGCCTGTGGAAGGAGAGCCTGAGTTTTGTTCTCGCTTTCGTGAGAAGATAGCCGCCACACCTTTTAAGGTTGTGCGGGACACTTGGAATCGTGGTTCAGGTGATGTGGGTGGCACTTCACTTACTGTTGGTTTAGATCTTAACCTTAGCGTGGCGGAAATGATCTCTATCGCGGATGGTGTAGATTATTCCCTTCCCAATATGAACCTTGTCATGGTAGCCATCCAGCTTTCTTACTTTTGTTATTCTATTAATTTCCCGCTCTGTTCTAACTCGCACGTTTTTTTGTTTTATTTTTAGTTGATGAAATATCAGTACAGCTGTTGCATGTTCTACAAGTACTTCCGGTTCAAGTCTCTTCAACTAGAGTCATTATTTCAGGAAGGGAAATCTGAGTTGAGCAAGGCCCGTGCGGAGATCACGAAATTGAAAGAATCTACTCATGTCGCTGACTCGGTCAATCCTGAGCTTGAACTCCAGAAAGAAGAAAGTACTAGGCTGGCTGAGGAAAATGTTGGTTTGCGTCGTGAGTTGAAGAGTCTTCACAATCAGCTATCTGCCTCTTCTTCCACTAAGCAAGGTATGGTTTTAGCTTAGTTTTTCTAGTTACTGAGTCCTTTATTTCCGCTTTGTTTCCTGAAATATCCCCCCTGCTGACCAGGGGTGGTGATTGTACGGGAATAAATTCTCATACATATCACGAATATTGCTGATGATAATATAAAATATGCATAGACACGAAAATAAAGAAGACACAGATTTTACGTGGTTCGACACTGTTGTGTCTACATCCACGGGTGAATCCCCTTGGGGAGTGATTTTTTATTGATTATCAGGGTACAGCGAATTTAGGGTTTTGGAAGGGAGGAGACAGATTTCTAGGGTTGCCATCTTATGGCTGATTTCTGTATGGTGGAGTTGGGATCCTTTTTCTAGGTTTATGTCCCCTCTATATATACAGTTACAAAATATGAATTCTACCCTAATTATAATTCTGCAAGTATCTTGGGCAGCAAGGCTTCTGGAAACTTCTGGAATCTTCCTCTAGCTCTCCAAAAGCGGTTATGGACCAGTCTGTACGGAATGGTTGACTTGACCGACAGTTGACTTTGACCAACTTTGACCGACAGTTGACTTTGACCAAATTCGGTCAACAGTTGATTTTGGTCCTCCTTGACCTGCGGCTGACTTCGACCAACTCTGGTCAATGGTTGACTTTGACCACCTTTGACCAGCGGTTGACTTCCCTCCATTGACTGTAGACAATACGTGCTGCTGGACTGGGCTGGCAGGATGAATGGCAGGTTGGCTAACTGGGCTGGCAGTTTGAGCTTATTGCTAGGCGGTCTCCAAAAAGGGTACTCTGGTCCAAACTGTGG
>JAJJMA010074551.1:9979-26270 GCA_023529015.1 Papaver nudicaule
CTGTGCTTCCCAACTCTCAAGAGAAGTATTTATAGTCGTTAGGTAAATCCCACAGAGGAACAACTACCTAATAGAGGGTGACTATACCACAAAAGGCTTACACCGAAGTGCAAAGAGTTTACGATCAATTCCACAGAGAAACTTCACGTATGCTTGATGCTTGTGGTTTCGTTCTTTAACCCTCTATTTATAGCACTCAATAAGATAGGTTTCTTAGGAATAAAGCAACTAGTTTCTTAACATACAAGTTAGCAAGTACCAGTGTAAACGAATCCGTCACTTGGATTGCACACAAAGAAACCCTAGATTTATCTCAATTGGAAATCTTTTATCATTTATCTGCCAAGTAATCTGTTAGCTCAAAATCACTTCAAGATAGATATCCAACAGACCAGAGATAATCTTTATCTTATTGACTCATTGAGATTCGTTAGATGGACCACAGAAGATATTCTAATAAGCACAAGTCCAACTAAGAGATAAAGGAGTTAGCTGTTTAACCCGTGTGAAATTCCCGCATAAAATCCACGTCGACGGTTCGTGAACCGTCCGTCTGAATTCAGGCCCAATACATTGAATCTGGAGTTCACGTACATGTACGTTGTCAGATCAATGTTTTGAGACACGGAAGAAATTTTCGGTGCCACTGTTCACGAACCGCTTCGTGAACCGGCGTCGCTCAGATTAGGGTTAACTGGATCAGCTATAATCCATTGGACTCTGCTCTAGAGTACTCCTTTAGATTCATCTGTTTCCTACATGTGAAGCAAACCATTGCACTGGAAAGGGTATCGAATCTATCTCTTGCATCTTGTAACCTTAGTATTGTGGGAACAAATACTAGCATAACTCATGGTTATGTAGACAAGAATACAAAATCCCAATCGATATAACTCTACTAAAGTAGCCGACTATTTCGAAAGATAGAATAAGTAGAATAGAAAATTTTCCATAAAAGTCATAACTCCTACTAACCTTTTGTCGATGAAGAATATTCGATGTCTTCTTTATATTCACTGTCCTCATCTTTAAGGTCTCTACTACTTTGTCTATATCCCAATTCCGAAATCTAAACTCTAGTAGGCTAAATCAAGAATTGTGTGTTGACACCTAAACTGACAACCAGCTTGATATACCAACGCTAGTGGGTTTGACCGGACAATGCCCTAACAAATACTTGTATCCTTGAAGAGCATAAAGTTAACTCCTTAGATATTTAGCGAAGGTATGATGTTTAGGAGATAAAAATTGATTATAATCGTATATCTCACGCCAAGCAATTTGTCAAAAAGGATTCAAGGATTTCTTTAGGTATTGAAATACTTTCAGAGTGTGAGAATGAATTTCTTAAGGGTAGTATTGCGGGCAATGAGTGTGAACCTCTAATTGTATCTGGGAATCGGTAATATGATCCTTCATTAACTATTCTTGCTGGTTTTTTAAGAACTTATTTCAACCCTTCTCATCGCGTTTGTAAGTTAACTTTCTAAACCTTTTTAGTCGACTGAATTTTTCAGTTAACTAAGGATTTGAATCCTTTACTTGCTAGGTTAATTATACTCATTTTCTTCTTGGGTTTCAGGTACTCTTCCTATTCCAAAAGATATCTTGAATCAAATTTTTGCTCATAATGGTAGTTCTGGGCTCTTCCCGTGTCCCGAACATATGATTAGATCTGTTGTGTTTAGAGGACCTGAGCATCAAGCTATCATTAATAATTTTAAAAAATTCTATAAATGGACTGGTGACGTTCCACAGAGTTATGATCCCTCGTGACCTCGTCATCAACTCCTCAACAACTTGTTGCAGAAGAAGAAGACTGTAAACAACTTGGCAAGAGCAAATGGTTAGATTTTTCTGATCCCATTTCATGAGGCTTAAAACCACAAAACGACCCATAAATGATATCAAACTTCTTCTTCAGAATTCTAAAAGCTCGTTCCACATCCTTCCCGTCAGAGCCATTTGTGGTTCGTTAAAATGGCACATTGCTTAACCCACCTCACCATGGGGTGGTTGATGTATGCTTGAATTAAGGTTGACCATCCTTAATGTAGAGCGGAAGCGTGAAACAGAGAATTTGGTAGGCAGGTAGAAGAATTGTAGAGAAATTAATTTAATTCAATAATAATGTCGAATGTCTATTATATTAGACTCGCCTCTTATTTATAGGAAAATAATAAGAACTTTAGGTATAACAAAACTCTAATAACTTGACCTCCAAGCAAACCAATTCTAAAAAATATTAAATACCTAATTAATCAGAAAATAATTAATCAAAATAATATAATAATGTATAAATCATAAATCTAATGGATGTCCTGCATCAATCTTGGATAGATTCCATCCTCAAGATAATACTAGTGAGTATAACAATGAACGTTGATTGTTAAACTCACTCTTGGGGAGAGTCCACGCTTTAGGTCTTCAAACGTAGGCGATTCGTGCAAACATTTATGTGGGGGCATAAGTCCATCTAGCCACGCGTCGACGTCCTAGAAGGGGAGCAAGATAAGCTCGGAAAGAGTGCGAAGCAGGGAATAGATCGAAGACCCATCGTACAACAGTGAGTTGTCCTAATCATGTAATTGAAATCATACACGTGTTAAAAGACAACCTGGAATCTATGAAGGAGCTTGCGAAGAAGGACTAGCAGTTGAGCCTTTAATGGATGACCGTACGAAGAAGTAGTCAGACTCGTGACTTAAGATATGCCTCGATAGACAATACCATCGAAGATAAGCCACACTTTGAAGATCGTGATACCATCGAAGGTTCAGTTACACATGACTAGACTAATCGAAGAAGAGATTTTAATATAGGGCATCGATGTTACTTCGATATGTAAACCGACTTACTCAACAAAGTCTGACACCCACGATTGTGAATTTTGTCTTATTAGTTGTATGTCACTTTGTGTTTCGACTATATATATCGTGCTCGAATTCATTAGTAGGGGCTGGAATTTTGGTAAGTCTTAGGAACTTTTGAGAGAACTTAGTAGCTACCATGCACTAATCTACTCTGGTTCATAAGCTCCTATCCACTTATTGTAATCACTCAAAGATTTACATTCTGTTTATAATAAATCAAGGCCATGTTCTTATCTATGATACTTTGTTATGTTCTTGTTTAGGTTAATCTCGTACTGTTTATACATGATCGAATCCTTAATATAGTCCTTAGGCTAGGATTTAATGATGATTGTTGGGTATAAGATCTCTAAGCAGATTTTATACCGACACAGTTTGGCGCTAGAAACAAGGACTGATTATAAGACTTCGGTCTGCCTATGCGTAGGTTTTCAAAATTTTCTGGTTTTTTTTTTCTTTAGGGTTTCCAAATTTCATTGCTTAATATTTCCTTTTTACATATCTAATTAATTAGATCCATAACCTTAAGTTTCTAAAGATCTTGAGCTTTAGATTACTAAGGAACACGAGCAGATCATCATATCTATATATCGAAGTTTTCAAGGAATCTAAGCTTTGGAAAACAATAAGCTCACAAGATCCAGAATGTTTTTAAGATTGTCAACATAGATCTCAGGGAAATGCTAAATTAATTAATGTCCAAATTTTCGTGGGAAAACAATTCTTAATCGGGGATTAGTAAAATTCCGTTAAGTACCCTTGGGGTTTTCTCTACTTTATTTCGTTGAAAAGGACTTACAAGATCATTTTAGGGATTCTTTCTAAAATTTATTTTAGGAAAGTTAGGTATTCCTTTCTCACATAAATTTAGCCTTTTTCGGAAAATTATTTACGGTAGTATTCCAAGAATTCCCAGGTTTGGTAAGCAGGTCTGAGAGAATCGAAGGTTTCAGAGAATATTCGGCATAATCAACATAAAAGTCCTTGCGTCAAAAATTGTAGAAATCCCATTGGATCGTACAGTACACGTGATAACCCTAAAATCTCGCTTGTCATAATCGGTTATGACCACTAGCATACATTTCAGACCTTTAGAACACTGAGGCAGTTGCACTGGACCTCACTTGTCGGTAACTTTTTGCAGGTTGTTTTCATTAGTAATGGCGTCGAAGCAATATCAGAAAGCACTCGACCTGTGCAGTACTTCGCTAGATGCAATTCGATGATACGCTCAAGGAACAATGAAAGCTTGCGAAGTAATATAACTGTAAGGATACACAAAAGGGATCACGAGGGAAAAGAAATCATGATCATCACAGATAAAAAGCTGTTCGTGCCATGGCAGTTAGAACCAATATTTTTCTCGGCAGAAGACATCCCAGAGAGTGGATCGAGCACCAATCCTTTGGTTTAAGGTGAATATGGATAAGATAGCATTACCAAGGATATTAATTGATCTGGGAAGCTCTATGGACGTTCTTTTCGGAACAACTTACAGGCGGACATTCGGAAACATAACAACAATGGTCCCATCGGATTATATCGTGTATGGATTCAATGGCAAGCCATCGAAACCAAAAGGGAAAGTATCTTGCCTATATATGTCGGATCGTTGAAACTTCTAACCACATTTTGTGTTCTATATATAGAGTCACCCCATAATGCCATCCCGGGGTGACCATGGTTACACGGACTCATGGGAGTAGCATCCACACTGCATCAAAGATTAATGTTTCCAACACCGGAGGGTATAAGGGAAATTGTCAGCGACAAATTGGATGCACGATCTTGCCACAAAACCAATATCGAGCAAAGGAAAAATATGAAGCGTAACCGGAAAGAGCGTCGAAAGAAACAAAGGGTAGAAGTCATAGAAAGGGAAATTAATGCTGGCTCTTCTAGAAGGGAAAGTAACCCTGATAAGGTGATTCGTCTTTTCGGTAATCTCATAGGGAGTGATGAGAGAAAGAGGGAGCAGAGGATGAGAGAAGATGGCGGTCCGTCCTATGACTGTCGTATATATGAAACGAGATCATTTTTTCGCCGCCATAGTGAAGAAATTTTGCTGATGCTAAAGGAGGATCTCGCCTTCTCTGATGATGAGATGAGTGTAAAGGTTGAAGTAAAAGAGGAGGCCAACGATGTAAGCCCGTCTGTTTCCACTGTTGTTCCTGTCCACCGATCGTTGAGCCAGCTGTAGTTGATGATGATTTTATTCCCGAGGTTGCTTTCCTTGAGGAGAATGTTGTTGTTATCCCTGCCGATGTACCGATCATAGATGTGGAGCTGCTCGAAGGTCTTGACGAAGATCGTGGTACCGTGGCTGGACGGCTTCGGAGTAGGCGTAAGAATAGGAGGGGTTGAAGTGTTCGTTTCTTTTATACCAGTGTCTTCGTAGTATCCTGTTATGCTATTTATTTTGTTATTCGCTGTCTATTTTATGAATTCTATTACACGTGACAAATGAGCCTCCCGGATAAATACTTTTGTTAGTTTGCTTGTTTATCTGCGTTGATTGATTCTTTATCGCGAAATTTACCACCACTATTTTATGGCTTCACTATGTTGTTGACACCGAATGAAACGTTTTGTGTGTAGGGGAGTATTACGCTATGAATCCATAGATATTATTTCCCGAGGGTTCCAGTGAGATGCTCGTGGTAGTACCTTTCTGTATGTCCCTCTAGAGTGTGATATTTTATTCTTTTCCTAAGTTATTTGTGTTGTGTTGTTATTGTTACGGTTACTAGCGTGCTACTCGAGATTTCTTCGGTGAGTCTACTTATTTTCCTCCTTCTTCGGGTCCGAAGCTCTTCGGATCTTCTCTGAGTGATTTGGGCCTATGGATCCCAATTTGTTCCTTCTTAGTGAGTCCTTATTCCGTACATCAGTCCTGCGCGCTAATCTGCTAATCAGTTGTATGTAGGTGATTTTATCAGTTGTGGCAATTTTTGTAGGATTTATGAATTTGTCCCCTTGGTCTTGTTGTGTAAGAATTTGTCCTTCTTAGAGCTTATTTTCAGTTAAGCAATTTGAAAACCCTAAAATAGATCTAAATCTGGCCGAACCGGACGTCGTTTTCTTATAGATAATCTTCATTTTTAAAAATGCAAAATGAAAATCGACTACCATTTTTGAAATCGGGGTTGTCGTGCCAAGGTTTTAAAATCCTTAATTGATGGTCTTATCGCTTGATGATTTGCTCATAAAAACTCTTGAACATGCTAAAGCCTTTAAGGATCTTTAGACGTTGAAGGTGTAGGAGCTTCTTTTTGAAAGACAAGCTTTGGAAATCTTTTAAGAAAACGAAGAAATCTATTTTTTTTTTTTGAAAACACGAAAAATCAAAGGCAAACCCTAAGTTGTTTTAATCAGTCCCTGTTTCTAGCGCCAAACTGTACAAGTAGAAAATCTGCATAGGTTCTCAAGGTACCACATCCATCAGATCTACTCATACATACAGTTACTTAAACAACATTCAGTGGTGCGATGACCAGAAGAACAATACCGAAGATACACAGAAGTTGATAATCAAAGACAAATGTATAAAGATGTATATTAATTTCAGTGTTGTTGCTACATGGATTGTAACCCTAAGGAGCCAGAGGAGATACAGACCTAATCCCACTCTTGCCGCTTAGGTTTTTACCCAAAAGAATCCAACCCTTACAATGTTCTCCAAGCTCGCCTTATATAGGCCGAGCTTGGGTAGTTTACAGCTAATAAGACAAGAGACTCAATCGTGATGGTGTCAGTCCTTGTCGACTAAGGCGGTTCCTTCGGTGGTGCTCCGAAGATGGCTCAAGGGCTTCGGTCTCATGGCGTTGTCTAAATCCCTTTCTTACGAGTCTTCACTCGTCGTGCTTGGCTTCGTTCCCCTTCAGTTTAATCCGAGGCTTCGCTACTAGTTCTTCCGGCGCCATTCTGCTTCTTGGATTTACGATACGTGTCCCGAGGGGTTTTACCCTCTACAACGATCATAGACAAGAACAATTGAATGTTATACAGTTTTGCTTTGTTAATAATCTCTTTTCCTTAGCCATTTTTTTCGGAAAAAGAGTCTATGATCTCGAGTTTGGGAAAACTTCTAGGAACCATACAACCAAAAGTTTCTTAATCGTGAGAAAAAGCATAACTTTTGTAAATAGACATAGCTTTACGTCACTACCGAAGCAATGGAAAAAGCTATGTATTGCAATAAGCTATGTATTACAAATCAAGTATTGCAATCATCATTAATAACATCTAAAAAGAACTTTTATTAATGAAATAAAGTAGTACATGCTTGAAAACCTCTAAAAAGCATGAAAAGGCAAACTACTTAACATATTTAGTTTATATTCCTTAGGCAAAAGTAAGAACAAGTTCTCACAAGGAATCAACTAATCTGATTGAGAGAACAGACTTATTACTTGAGTTAACCAAGATGCCAAGTTGTTCTTCGATGGTTCCAACTCTTTTAATTAGATCACGGAGGCTAGTATTCACATGATTTGCAAGAGCACCCATCTCACCAGCGAAGTATTTGAGTTGTTCAAGTACTTCATCCATCTTTTATCAAGATGAATTTCCTTTCCTTCTGTAGTTGCAAGATCATGTACAGAAGGATGACTGGCTTCATTTTCAGATGATTCTATACGAATCTTCTTGTTTGGAAAGACAATTGTCCAGGTTTCTTCCTTTTGTCTTCCAGAGTTTGTCATCTTGATGTAATCTTTTTAATCTCAAATTCAGAGATTTAAAGGATTGGACAAAAGTTTTTTCATGAGATAAAATCTCTCCTTCAAGATAAACATCAAACAAGATTCTAGAGTAGCAGAAATTTCTCGACCGGTTCGGGAACCGTAAGGTAATCTGACAGAGTTTTCGTCTGACATCCCCCTTTGCAGTCTCCCTAAATCCTTATGCAGTGTATCTGTTGTTACCAGGATTATCTTAACAACAGAACTGCGCATAGGATTTTAGTGAGAGGAGGATACTGAAGTCCTTGGTGACAAGGATATCAGCTTCTTTCTTTTTCTGCTATTTTTCAAGGTGTTATCAATGAAACTTAATTTTGCACCTTTACTTCTCGGTTTTCCTCCTGCATCACATCTAGTGTGATATGAGTTTTGATATGGGCTCTGACTAGCTCTTTGATTTACAGGATAGAAAGGACCAGTCTCCTTATTCCCTTTCTCAACCCATACCTGTACCGGTTTTTTGAAAGAATTTCTTCTCTCAGGTTGTTGTTCAACCCTTTTTCCATGAGGTTTAACAGGATGACCTTTACCTGTTTTTCTCTCATGGTCACATTCTTTGAAACTGGGTGAATGTGTTTTATGAGTATTTCTGCCACAGTTTTGTAGAGAGTTACCTCTTCCTGGCTTTAACTTCTTAGAAGTATCAGACTTAGATTTTGTCTGAGAAGATTTCTTCTTTTCCAGGTTGGGTTTCTTAATCTTAAGACATTGTGTGTTAATGCCTTTGCTCAATTTCTTGAGTATATCTGAATCCCATTTTTTTTATCTTTTTCCAACAATTGTACTCTATGAAGTGTCGAAGAAAGTTTTCTACTTAGTTCTTCCTTTTCTTGTTCAAGAATTCGACATTTTTCTTCAAGTAACTTGGTAACTAAATACCTCTTGTTTGTTAGAGACGAAGAACTCGTTACAGAATTCTCATTATCAGGACTGAGTGGGGACCTTTCCTGATGTACAACAAAGAGAGTCATGTTTTCAGCATTCTCTTTTACGAGATTTCGCTTTTGTGTAGCATCAAAAGCTTTGACCTTTCCACAATAGTCTTTATTTGGACATTCGGGAGACATGTGACCGAATCCAAGACATTTGAAGCATTGTGGCTCATTGTCATTATCCCAATATTTGCCTTTTGACTTGGGTAAGTTATTGTACCTCTTCCTACCCCTCAGAACTCTTCTCACCTGTTGAATGAATAATGAGAGATCATTATCTTCATCATCTGTCTCGTGAGCTGAGTCTGTTTTCATGGCTTTCATGCATACTGTATTCTTTTGACCAGATTGTCTTTCATGGTCAAAGATTTTCAGTTTGGCAACAAGGTCACTTCTTGTTATATCTAAGCCATGCTTCTCTTGGATGGCATGCTTTTTGGATTCGTACCTTGAGGGTAATGACCTCAGAATTTTACTCACAATGTCCCTTTCCGGAATAGTTTTACCATAGGTGTGACAGGCATTTACTATCTCAGATAATTTGTGATTAAATTCCTCGAAGGTATCATCCTCAAGCATTCGAAGGTTTTCCCAGTCAGACATGAGGTTTTGAAGTCTAGCTTCTTTCTCTGATGTATTTCCTTCGAATACGTTCCTTAATCTATTCCAAGCCTCGTGAGAGGTTTCACATGTAGCTATGTGATGGAAAAGATCAGGTGTGATTCCATGAATGATAGCATTAAGCCCATCATAGTTTTGCTTAGCGGCGAGTGTTTCCACATTAGTATAAACCGCTATGTCTTTGGGAACAGTTTTACCGTCAACTTCAACAGTTGGTGGTGTGTATTCCTTTATGACACAAACCCAAGTTTTGAAGTCTCGGGCTTGCAAAAACGAAGTCATTGCAGTCTTCCACCATAGGTAATTTTGTGCCATCGAACTTTGGTGGTACGTTACAAGCTCTTACGCTTTGATCCATGACTCACAAGCCTAGATAAACACAGACAGTTACGTCTTTAATGTGTTCACCCGCTCTGATACCAATTGAAAAAGGAGGGGTACCGAAATACAACCAACTTTTCGTTTGGGCTCGTGAGTCTTATGGTTAGGGTTGGACGATCTCAAAAATCAATATCCAAACCTAGATAACCGGAGTTGTGATCTAGGGATCAACTCGACAAAGACAAGTCTTTAGAGTAAACTCGACGGTTATGGATAACGTACTTCTTGTGTTTGCTTTTAATTATATGTCAGAGTTTATATAATTGCGGAAAGGAAAAGCACACAAGACACCAGAACATTTTTTTAACGAGGAAACTACCTTGTAGAAAAACCTCGGGACCTCGTCCAGATTGAACACCGCCAGGTACAAACTGACTACAAAGTCTAGCCTACTATAAGACTTCGGTCTGGGATGTAGCAGAGACCAACTCAAGTCCTCCAAGCGAATTGGCTATTGTCGCACTCCTTACGTCTCTAGATCCCCCACAGATCGTCACGCACTTGATTCCCCCAGCTGACGTCCTTTACAGGCCTAGGAGTTGCTTTGACCGCTGTCAAAGGCTTGTGTCAGCAATACTGGCTTTGCAACCTAATTGTTGACGTATGATCGAACTGTCCTCTATCAGTTTCTCATACACAAGTTGACTTCCTTCGGATTTCTCCAAGTCATACGGAAATCTACTTTACAAATCAGGGCTGACAAGCAAGCCGAGTAAGCTATGCCCAATTTGTCTCTACCTCAGTTGTACACGAAGAATCAGTTAAGAAACTTGTACAACCGGAGATAACTAGGTCTTACAACACCGAGTGCAGCCGTGCGTTGCTACCTTTCAACCCTGTGTGTAACGTATCAGTTATTGAATAGCCGTATAGCAGAAGAGATGGACTATGGAATAGACAAGAACGTGATCAGGTTACCAAGGTTACAGGTTAATCCGATTTCAACCAAATAAGGTCTCAATCTCCTACCTGTGTTTCCCAACTCTCAAGAGAAGTCTTTTATAGTCGTAGGGAGTTCCCAGAGGAGCTGCAACCTATAGAGGATGACTATACCACAACAAGCGTTCACCGAAGTGAAAAGAGTTTACGATCACTTCCCTAAGGACCTTCACGTATGCTTGATGCTTGCGGTATTTGTCCGTAGACACCTCTATTTATAGCACTCAATAAGATAGGTTTCTTTGGAATAAAGCAATCAATTACTTGTCCCACAAGTCAAGGAAACCCTAAACTTTCCAACCAAGTAATAGAGATTTATCTCAATTGGAATTCTTTTTAACATTTATCTGCCAAGTGTTTTGTAGCTTAAAAACACTTCAAGATAGAATCCAACAGACCAGAGATAATCTTTATCTTATTGACTCATTGAGGATCGTTAGATGGACCACAAAGATATTATGTGATATACAAGTCCACTTAAGAGATAAAGGAGTTTAGAGTTTCACCCAAGTGAAATTCTGGAAGAATATTCACTTAATCTGAATACCAGCCAAAGTAACCGAAACCTAGGTTCGCATAGGTTCGCGAAATGTTCAGTCACCTTGGAACTTAGGAGAAATCCGAGTTCTGGTTTGCGTACCGGTTCGTGAACCGTCCGCCATTCAGATTTGGCCAAACTTGGATTCCGCTTGAAGTTCTGGGCTTAGCCAGGACTTAGACGTGTGTACGTCCTCAGCTGTAATCCATGGACTCTTGCTCAAGAGTACTCCTTTAGATTCACCCATATCCAACTAATGATCTGCAAGCAAACCATTGCAATGGACAAATGGTATCGAATCTATCTCATTCATTCTTGTACTCAAAGCATTTGTGGGAACAAATACTAGTCATGACACAAGGCCATGTTAGACAAGAATACGATCCCAATCGCTATGATCACTACTAAAGTAGTCGACTATATTTCGAAAGAATAGAGAAAGTAGATTAGAAGAATTTCCATAAAGTCATAACTCCTACTAACCTTTTGTCGATGAAGAATAATTGATGTCTTCTTTGTCTTCACAGTCTTCGTCTTCAAGGTCTCTACTACTTTGTCTATATCCCAATTCCGAAATCTAAACTCTAGTAGGCTAAATCAAGAATTGAGTTTTGACACCTAAAACTGACAACTAGCTTGACATACCAACGCTAGTGGGTTTGACCGGACAATGTCCTAACATAAGGTATTTGAGAATTTGAAAATTGCGAAGGTCTAGTGAGACAAATACCTTTATTCCCAGTATTAAGATCCTTGCTCGCACACTGCTTGCTCCAGAGGCTCTAAAGTGTTCATCCGATCTTTAATTTCGTAGTGGTGATTGCTCCTCGTTGATGTTCGTGATGACGTGTCCTTCTAGCATGTTGTGGTAGAATCTTAAGTGAACGGATGTTGTGTAGGAAGTCTTTCCCATTCTCCACCTATTTGCACGTCTTTTTAAGTCCTTGCGCTTGGAACACTACACACTGTCATCTTTTTGAATATGGGTTGCCACCGAAGGATATTGGATACTCGTTGCTAGTGATAGCTGAGAGTAGCGAAGAAAAATGTTCTGTGATAGCTTATCGACGTCTTTCGCTGGGCTCAACTTCCCTCGTGCAGAAACGTATTGTTCACCGGCCTCCTTCAACATTCTCGTGTATTGGCCTTTCGGAGATGGTAAAGGCTCGAGTAAGCTGAGCATTCTCTTTAGTTGTTGAGAATCACCGAATTGGGGTAATCCGGCTGTTCCCTTCTTGTCCATACGTCTAATAGCTCCAGTACTTCTTCGAAGATAATGATTCTGGGAATCTTGTATAGGCTTCGGTCCTCGTACTTCTCGTTGTTGTTGTTGCAGATCTGCATCTTGTGCTTGAGTCACATTCTTGTTTGGGACCCTTTGAGTTATATTGTGTCGATACCCTATTGTCTGGCTTGCTAACGCGTCTCATGTTATCACGAGCTTCCTCAATCCTTAACTGCTTGGACTTTCTCTAGCAAGACAGGGACGATTGTGGTCGATCGTTTTGCAGCCTTGTAGAGCTCTTAGCATGTCTGAGAGCGTCGCAAAAGAGCTCAGGAACCATTCCATTGATATAAAGTTCGAATTCCGAACTTCTTCCAATGAGGAGCATCCCATGGGAGACGGGTCTCCTGGATAAGAAGGTTGGTGTGGACGAAGCAGAGATGCGCCTTCTCTTCTGGCTGCAGTGGTAATTTTGGGAGTCCGCATGTCGTGTCGTCACCCTCCTGGTGGTGATGATGGGGTTCTCCATCCCTCTAGTATTTTTTAATAAATCATTTGTCGTCACGGGTACTACGGGCCTCTTCGCTCATTTAGGGTTCATTACTCCGTAATAGTGTAGGTTCAGTTGTGGCGCTGTGATTTGTGGCACCATGGCCTGTGGCGTCGTGACTCAGGGCTCCGTGAATTGTGTCGTCGTGACTCGTGGCGCCGTAACCTGTGTTGTAATCTGCTTCGACCCATGTTGTCACCTCTGTAGATAGACTCTTCCTCTTACTCCCTTCGCTGATGGCACTCATGGATGGTTGGTTGTTGTTGTATGCTTGATGATCAGGCTGCTGTTACCGTTGGTATTACGAGCCTCTTCGTTTCTTAGGGGTTTGGCCCTCTTCGGTAGCGCTGGTGCAGTCGTGGCAGATCTTTTGCAGTTTCGTGGAGGGCTTAGTAGACAAGGATCATTTCGCAGAGCTCCACCGATTGTAGTTTTGTTAGTCGAGAGATTGGATCCTATTCTGATACGAAAAAGTACTTGTGGTAGGACGCATTCATCATCTCGCTCCACGTACCAATGCTGGGCAAGGTTGTTGTACTAAGTGCAGGCTCTGCCAGTGAGGGGCTTCGAGAATTTTCTGAGCCTCAGCACTTGGTGGCGTTGATGTTCCCTTCTTGGGAAGAAGGATCCTCTATACTTTTGTGTGGGTATGGTTGTTGGTGCTGGTGAACAGGTAGCGTCGTCTCCTCCTCTGGGCTTTGGAGTAGTCTATCCAAATCGTCTTTTAGCGACGTACTTGTGTTGCGGCTCTTTTCGCGTTGAAACTCTGTTTGACTAGGGATCGTTTCATCATCATAGTGAGGTTAGTACCAGCAGCAGCCCTGGGAGTTCCTTTGGCTTGTGAACCTGACGATGGCTTCGTAGTTAGGAGTTTTAGGACAAGCCAAGACCTCAATTTAGGTAGCGACAAATTGATTTGGTCTTTTGTAAGATCGTCTTGCTGCTTGGCTAATCCCCCGTGGTTAGTTTCTTTGGCACTTCCCTTTCCTTTAGGGTGGCATCCTTGACCCTGATCGAAGAAGAGGGGTTACTACGAGGCGTGCTAACTGGATCTGGATCTGCAGGAGTTGTTGGGACAGCAGGAGTCGCTAGAACAACAAGGTTTACAGAGGTAACGCCAGGAGCGATTTAGTACCAGTGAGTAATTTTGTTTTGATGTCGAGGAACTTGAAGCGATTTCGACATGAAGTAAATTGGTGGTTTTATGTGTTGGTGGGATGTTTAGCATCGCGCTACGATATCATTCTCTCCACCCGGGGAGCTATAAGAGAGAACTCATAGGGAGCATATTTAGTCTTGCAGAACATGTTGTATCCTGAGACTATAAAGATGTGCCTGAATAGGCAATCGCACTACAATATCATTCTCTCCACTCAGAAGCTATAAGAGGGAACTCGTAGAGCTATAGAGATCTGCATGAGTAGGCAATCGCCTCTTGGCAAGGCATAACAGAAGGAGATTTTACGATTTTATCCCTTCTCCATTTTCCACCATCTACAGGGTCATATTGTCTGCACCAGCTAGTCCAAAGTCTGAGAGTAGGTGTGTTGGCGGCTTAATTCTTAAGAGTATTCAAACTGGACGAGGTCCCGGGGTTTTTCTACGAGTTTGTAGTTTCCTCGTTAACAAACTTGTGTATACTTTAGTTTACTTCCGCGTTATATTTGATTTATCATTTATAATTAAAGTATCGTACTTGGTTGTTGACATAGCCGTTCGGATTCTTGCATTGACTCCCTTGTGTGAATCAATCAGATCTGAATGAGATCTTGATCTTGAGTTCTTGATTACAGGAACCGTTCAAGGTTTGACTTATAGGTGGACTAAAATAAAAGATTGGTGGTGTACTCGGTACCCTCGTCTTTTCAGGTTTTAAGTTTGGTTATGAACTGAAGCTACAAAGTAGGGAAAAAGAGAAGCGTTTCTTCCATTGATTGAAGCCGATGAAGGGAGGAAGGAATGGCTAAGATATGAAGGCTTTATACTCCTGATTTCATTAGTAAGAAAGGGTTATCGAAGTTCTGGTTTGTGATTGCCAATTCAATAGGGAAGAAGATTAGAATGGGTTTTGATGTCGTTGATTTAAGCAGCGAATGGAATGTGTTAGAGCATGGCTCGGTCAATCTCACCGAGTGTTGGTATGTCAAGCTTAGTTGTCAAATTTAGTGATCAAAACTCGACCGCTAAAAAACACAAATTAGGTAAGGTCATCATTAAGTTAGTTTTAGGTTGTGGAAGATTTTGGTAGGATTTATAATAACTATTTTAAGAGTTGAAGAAGACTGAAGATCAACGAAGACATCCGGCTTCGCATTCAAGAGGTTTGTTAATCTGAATAACGCGATTCCATTATCTTTTACACTTTTGCTACAAAGGACAAAAACATAACTTAATGCTTGAGCTTTACGTTATGATTTGATCACTTGTGATTAGTGTGTCTTAAGATATAACTCCACTTTACCGCTTGCGACATTGTTGTTGTAGTTATGACGTTCCATACTGCTTAGATCTTTCTTTTCTTATTCGTAGTGATATAAGGTTTTTCCTAAAATCTGCGAGTTGGATATAACAGTTGTGATGTTGTCTCGGTAGTATATTACGAGATTTAATCCATCACAATATTATGTCTCGACTTACCTTGTCTGACTCTGTCGGATTTTTTGGTACGTACTTGTATGTGCTAAATGTAGTTGAGATCGTGTCTCACACTTATGTTGTGTAAACTCGATATACCGTTGTTCTGAGTTCAAATACTATGTCATGGTTTGGCTCTGATTATTGAAGTTTTGAATCATTTATTTGATTCTCTACATATGAACATCCAGAATGCCATATCACACTTTTAGATTTCGAAACCATATTCATGTTATCTCATCTTATGGACTTTCAGAGTTCGAAACCTCAATGTAGGTGTAGGGGGTTAAATCCCTCGGAACACGTGTCTCGCATCCAGGAAGCCTAACCACCCCGAGAAGATCGACAGCGAGATCTCGGACCAGCCCAAAGACACACAAGCGAAGTGGAGACTCGGAGAGAAAGGATTCGGACCATGTCAAGGGACCGAAGACTAGAAGTCAACCTCGGAGCACCACCGCCTTACTCGACAGGGACTGACACCACCACGATTGGGTCGTTTGTCTTTGTTAGCTGTAAACCACCCAAGCTCGGCCTATATAAGGCGAGCTTGGAAATCGTTGTAAGGGTTGGATTCTTTCTGGGTTAAGCCTAAGCAGCAAGAGAGAGATTAGGTCTGTTATCTCCTCTGGTTCCTTAGGGTTATATTCATGTAATCACAACATAGAAATACTTATAAATCTTCTTATATTATCTTTGTTGTCTTAGCTTTTGTCTTGAATTACTGTTCTTATTGCCCTCGGCGCTGTACTTATGGTCTTCGCACCATTAATCCTCAATTGAAATATTGTATGTATGAGTAGATCTGACGGATTAGGCTTCTTGAGTACCTATGCAGATTTTCTACTCGTACAGT
>JAJJMA010074551.1:26280-39664 GCA_023529015.1 Papaver nudicaule
ACTCTACCATTTTGATTTGTGCTTCAACGAATTAATGAGTTTGATATTCTCAGTTTGAAGTTTGAATTCGTTCATCTTCAATGTACAACTAAGTTGGTTTGAGTCATAGTTAGAAATATGGTTCGTCGCTCTAGTTAGTAGACACATGATTTCTGATCAATAGTGTACGTGATTAGATCTTCGTATGGATATACTACTTGATCAAATATTCATTTGAGTTCTTATTTGATGTTTTAATTTGAATTCTTGGATATCATTAACGTGCTCATCCATATTGGAATCAAGAATTCAGGAGATTCAACATTGTGCAATTGCTCGGAGAATCATACACCGTACTTTCATTAGTATATCTTTTTGTATGATTCGCAATGTCCTTTGAACCTACGTGTTCACTTAAGCTTAACACACAAGGCTTGTCCACTTCTGTGATGATACGTTTATGTGGAACGTTGAACCACGTTGGACCAGATCCCACTTCCACCTAGGATCGTTCTGGCCCGTCCAGCAAAGCGTAGGAAGTGATGTCGACATTATCAAAGCTGATGACGACATTTGGAAGTAATAATAACTTAAGGACATTTTTGAAACAATGGGACACGTTTTCGAAATGAGCTCTTTCCCAGGGAGCATAATTGGTAAGCACTATATTGCGAATTAAAATATACCTTTTGAGTATTATTTGATTTGTATGCTTTTGGCCAAACATTTATTGGAATATATTTTTCATTAATGTAAAATGCCATAGTAATAGATCTCATCAAATGCTATGAGTCTATGTGAGGTATTTCAGAACTAATTGTGGAAATGTGCTTTAATGAATTTCCGAAATTAACTTAGCCTCATTTCAAAGCTAAAGCCTTAGTCAATATAAATAGGATTGGTTTCTCTCCTACAAGCTTTGTCCCTCTACCAAGCTCTTCTTCGGAATTGTAAATTTCCTTTGAGTTACCATTAAGCTTTTGCTTTCGGTCTGGATTAGTGCAAGTCTTCTCTTGGGGATCGAGAAGCCTAGAAGTACCTCTTATGGGAAATTAGTTTATGTTTACTAGTCTTCTTTGTATTGTACTTGTGTTCTGTTCTATCATGTCTATAAGCCTTGCGAGCTTGTTTATTTTATGGTCCTTCTCTTCTGTTATAAGGCCACTCAAGATCGTTGTGATTAGAACATACTCTTTATCTATTAACCTGGATTTGTCAGCAAGACGCTTTTGGTTTGTGTGCCTAATAAATAGATATTGAGTGGAATCAAGACTGTTGTTATTGGATTTATTATTGCAGGTATACTGTTCTTCACGGTCATACATATTGTACAATATCCAGCTATTTGTTTGATTCCAACTGGGACGACAAGGTTGCTCTTTCGGGAGTTTTGGTTTAGAAACCTTGATCAATATCTCGAGGGGTTTATTACCAAGTAAACTTACATATCCTCGCTCTTGGTGTAAAACGACTTCGGTGAAATATCTGTAATTTTCCAAGGATATCATCTAGTGATTTGACCTGCCGCTATTTGGTTGTTGTCCATAAGGTTGTAGTCGTCCGATTGGAGGTCGGGTAGCGATAATCTCCACGACGGGTTGTGGAGCAACAACTCCTGCGTAAGACAGTAAAGGATGTCTGTTTGCGTAAGGGAGTACATGTGTGTGACCACCTTGCTGACTAACAGTCGTATTATGGTCCTATTGTCTGCACCAGCTAGTCCGAAGTCTGAGAGTAGGTGTATTGGCGGCTTAATTCTTAAGAGTATTCAAACTGGACTAGGTCCCAGGGTTTTTCTACGAGTTTGTAGTTTCGTCGTTAACAAAAATCTTTTGTGCGTGATTTTGATTTTTGTACTGTTCTGTTATTTACTGCAAGCAATAATATATATTCTTTGTTCCGCAAACGAAGATAATTGGTGTATACTCGGTACCCTCATCTTTTCTGAATGAACTAATGGGTATCTAAGAGTCTGCTATGATTAGAACAATGGGTTTTGGATGAATTCTTGCAGGGAGTTAGATTTTAAAGGGGTTAGAAGAACAGAACCAACATATCTCTGCCAACAAAAATCTACGCCTATTACTTGTTTGATAAAAGAACTGAACTGAGTTTGGTCATCTGAGAAGAATTAGAACATGGATTAAAATTCACGACGAACGAGGAACTTTGATACGAAGTTGCATTGGTATGGTGATCAGTTTTGGCCGGATGAACACATGAGAATGAAGTGATGTCGGGTTTAATGGTGATGGAATGAAGCAGTGGTGGTTCAGCTGGTTGTTTCAGACGCAACCACGTTTTGAAGTTGTAGTGGGCTAGCTGAGTTTTGTCTGGTGGGCTTAATCCAAATTGAAAAGGTGTGTGTTGGCTGGACTGAATTAAGGGAATTACAAGATTTTGACTCCGAGAAAACAGTGATAACTGGTGGTTGTTGCCGATGATATAATGAGTGCTGAATGGTTGAGATTTGATAGGCCATAGAGTCTTGGTTCTGTGTGATTGGTCGGTATATTTGGGAACGTATTTGCATAGAAGGAAAGGTGGTAAAGTCGGTGATCCTAAATGCCTTGAAAGCCTGAGTACTGTAAAAGCTACAAAAAAAAAAGCCGCGGGCATGAGGAGACAAACCCCAATGGGGAAAACTAGGGTTTTCTATACTTGTTTTCTTCTTATTAATTTCATGGCTTTTGAGAAAGCCATAGCTTGCTAGAATTCTTGATAGGGCTAGGGTCCTAGGGATGAAGTTGTAGATATGTCGATTTGCTTGTGTTCTTGAACAAAGTCTAGTTGTTTTTAATAAATAATGTTTGAGTGTCTATTAATGGTTTTCGATTTATAACCCCTTCATGTTTTATGCCAAGTATATTACATAGTTCGGTATTGAACGAAATCATTCTATCGACCTTGTTTATTATCGTTCGATGATATTTCTTTGACTCATTATGCCTCGTATATTGAGCATGTTGGATATCTAATTTTCGGGTCTAGACCAAACATATTTTTTTTGGAGTTACAAGATTTTTGTGAGAGAACACAATTAAATTCGTCTTTTCGTCTTTGCAATGAATTTCCGAATCCCTAACATATATTATTCACCTTGATTATCTTTTATTTATTCTACACCAGTATCTTAAACACTCTCTGTGGGACAACCCATACTTGTCGTTGTCTACATCTCGACACCATGCACTTGCGGTATTACAAGAGTCGGTTTTTCGACCGATCACACACTGCCCATAAAATTTTCCCCAAGAATTCAATATTGTTTTATTCTATCACTACTTTCCGAGTTGCAAGCTACAAATTTGTTATCAATTATTTTTGTGATCAGATTGGACAACATAGATATCCCACTTTTTTTTTTTTGATACGAATACTCAGATTTTATTTAAACTTCTCTTAAAGAGTCTGACACAATACTTGGAGACACAAAACTTGGAGGGTCTCCAACCCAATCGAAAGAAACATTGTTTTTACGAGCATATTTAGCTAAAGAGTCTGCGCAGCTATTAACAGCTCTATTAACATGATTGAAACTAGAGAAATTGAACTTAGAAAGGTTGAAGTACACATCTTCAACGACACTTTTATTCTGCCAAGCAATGGACTGACTATTTCCATTAATAGCTTTCACCACCCGCTCTGTATCTGACTCAAACTGAACTCTGTCGAACCCCAAATGTAGTGCCCACTTTACTGCTTCCTCAGCCGCTAAGCACTCCACTTCCTCTGCGTCTACAGCTGCTGGGATGAAGATGACTCTCGACCTGATATGGGTACCTGCACAATCACGAGAAATTAGTCCAATGCCACCTTTTTTAGAGCTACTAAGAAAAGAAGCATCACAGTTGATCTTTATAGAATTATTAGTAGGAACAATCCACTTCTTTTCCTTATTCTTAGTCAATCCAACTGCTCCTGCCTTTTGTTTTTCTAGTTTCCTCTTCCTAGCCATGTCTGCATTATCTAGAAAAGTATTGATATAATGTAACTGCTGATCTGGTGATTTGGTTGTCTTCTCAAAAACCATGGCCACACTAACCATGCAATAATAGCCATTTTACACTTTAAGCTGTCATCTAAATCCTCGTCCTCAATCCAGTCAGTCATCCAATTTTTCAATGATGACCAATTACCCTATGTTGTTCTTAATCCCATTGCTTTGAACCAAATAGATCTAGTCATCGGGCACTCAAGTATGATATGTTTTATTGTCTCAACTTCACACTTGCATCTGTCACAACTAACATCATCAACATGTATATGTCTGTTTGTTCTCTCCTTAGCTGACATAATATCTTTGATACTTTTCCATACAAAGAGTTTAATTCTTGGAATTACATCCAAATCCTATATCTTTCTCCAAAGACCATTGTGCTAAGGCGTAAAGTTCACATCTCTGTGATGTTTGATATTGTACAGGGTCTTGTAGGCAGACTTGACTAAAAACTCCCACTGAATATAGCTGAAACTACATCGATTTTTAAAACGACAACCTGATCTCGACCGTTAGATCATTGGGATACGGTTCCGGGTTTTGGTGATTGGATCGGTCGGGTATTTGTCCTGCCTTAATTTCCACTCCACCGTAAAGATGTTTTTTTTTTTTGATGCAAACAATGATTTTATTGATTAAGAGCAATCATTCATAATGTCAGACATGATAAAACTTGGACACACAGTTGTCCAACTCAAACAAACTCGGTTCTTCCTCGCATATTTTGCTAAGGAATCTGCACATTTATTAGCAGTTCTATCTGTGTGCAAACAAGACCAACTAGTAAACGAATTCAAAAGATAAAGAATATCCTCAACTATTCCTCTGAGCTCCCAAGGCACACTTGATTCCTCTCCATTTAGAGCTTTGATCAACGGGCTATAATCAGTTTCAAGTACAATCTTCTCAAACTTGAGCTGTTTACACCAAGAGACCGCTTCTACCATTGCCATACACTCCATCTGTTCCAGTCCAAGTGCATCCTCATAGCTCTGGCACTTGCTTCCTAAGTGCGAACCTGCAAAATTGCGAAGTATTAGTCCATACCCACCATGTTTAGAATTATAGCAATATGATCCATCAGTATTGATTTTTATGTGATTTGCGTCAGGTGGACACCATTTGTGTATGATTCTAGGTAGGGGGCTAACTCTAACAGACTTAGGTACCAATGATATATCATCCAGGAAGGTTTTAATCTGATGTATAGTATGATCCGGTTTGTTATTTCTCTGACCATAAACTAGACTACACCGTTCCTTCCAAATAAACCAGCATATAGTCGCCATCTTAGCAATGGTATCCCCATCGTAAGTAGTAAACCAGCTGCCAATCCATTCTCTGACGCTACCCCATTCAGAGCTATCTATTCTGTAACCCCCAACTCCAAGCCAAACTGCCTTAGCAAACATACACTCTACCAACATATGCTTGGTTGTTTCCTGTGCCTGCTTGCACCTTACACAAACAGTACACTGCTGCCTTACGTTTCTATTCATTCTTTCCTTTGACGTTAAGATATCTCTGACACACTTCCATAGAAACAACCTAAGGCTGAGTTTGGTATTGCTGTCAGTTTTTCAAAAGCGCTTTTCAGCTTTTAAAAGTTGTGCTGTGCTTTTTGGAAAAAACAGCTGAGTGTTTGGTAAACCATAAATAAAAAAGTAAAGCAGATTAAAAAAACTATGAAATAACGTTTGGTAAATATCATGTCCAACCATTGTTATTGTTCAAAATGACAAAAATGCACATACCTTTTAAAATTAAATATTTTGATATTTATTGTTAGTTTTATTATTGATAAATATGTTTTATTGATTTCCCTAATTCCAATTAACCTTCCATTAAACTTTTGGCAATTTAGAATATAATTCGCAAATCATGATTATTATCAATAAAGATCAAGAGATATTGAGAATAAATTTTTATAGTATCAAAGATTTAAGGGTATATTTTGTCATTTAATAATTATTGTAGGGTTATAAAGTGAAATTAACATTGACATATTTTTTCAAAGTGCTTTTCAGCTTTTAAAAGCTCCTCAGGAGGAGCTTTTAAAAGCTGGCCTAAATCCAAAGTGCTTTTCAAGAAAAGCACTTTGAAAAAATATAACCAAACACCAAGTTAAAAAAATATTGCCTAATATAAATTTTGAAAGTGCTTTTCTAAAAAAAAAAAGCAATACCAAACTCAGCCTAATTCTTTCCACCGTAAAGATGTTGCGGAATGTCCTTCGCGGCTTCCGCCCACGAAAATCGCCATACCAACAACTGTGTGGGAAATTTTGTTGTGCAGAAAACCCTGTTTGTTCTGTCACACCCAAAGTAAAAGGTGTAACTTGTAAGTAAAAACAAAATCAAGAAGTTTAGTTTATTCACACACTTTATCTCTCTGTAATACTTTCTTGTTTTTTAGCATTTGGATCCAAAATCCTTTGACACACTTCTGTGCGTATCTCCACATTTCTCAACATCATAAATCCAAAATCTTCCTCATTTTTATCTCATATCCAGTTTCTCTCCTCTTTTCAGGGATTTTTTTCTTCTTATATCTTCCCATTTATTATTTTCCGTTGTGGCGCCCAATTTGGTTTTCTGGGCGCCTCTCAAACTTCAATTTTAATTCACATGCGTTTGCATAACATAATTATTACTGAAACTAATTGGTTCCGTAATGGGATTGTTTCCTTTCCTTTAATGAACTAGTATTTTGGTCTTAATTTTCTGGGTTTATCTTGACCTAGTTTTTGTTGAATCTGTATACTTAACTTGGATCAATTCTGTCAACTGTTTGACTTTTTGGTATAAAGAAAGGGTTTTAGTTAAAAGAATTAGAATTGGAGAAAATTTGGTTCTTGATCTGTAGAGTAGTAGTTTAGGGTTTAGGTTTATTTGCAGAACTGAAAGTTAGTGTCAGTTAGGTTGAGGAAAATAGGAATATTGATAGCAAGATGATAGGGAGGAAAAATGGACGGGTATCACCATTGCTTCTGGTTCTTTTAGCCTTAGGAATATTTTTTGTAACTTACAACTTATTAATTATGATAATTAGCAATAGAACTGGGGGTGGTGATAGTTTAGATACTTCATTTTCGAGGTCTGATCCGATTACTCAAATGCCTGAAGATTTTAAAACAACAGGAAACGGCAAATTGCTGTTCCATGTTGCTCTTACTGCTACTGATGCACCTTACAGCAAATGGCAATGTCGGATTATGTATTATTGGTATAAGAAAGTCAAGGAAATGCCCGAGTCAGAGATGGGAGGATTCACTAGGGTTTTGCATTCTGGGAATCCTGACAATCTTATGGATGAAATTCCCACATTCGTTGTTGATCCTCTTCCGGAAGGACTTGATAGGGTGAGAATTTTGTTCGTTGTATATGTTGCTCCATTTCCACTTTTTGTTTTTTCTTACTGCTTCGTATTAAGAAATTTGCTAATGGTATTATTAGCTTGTTAATTGAGTTTCTTTAAATGATGTTACATGTTGTTTCCAGGGTTACATTGTCTTGAATAGGCCATGGGCATTTGTGCAATGGCTGGAAAAAGCTACAATTGAGGAGGAGTGAGTTAATTTTTCCCTGTTTTCTGTTATTTTCTTGCTTATTGAGAAGTGTTTTCTTTTATGGAAAGTAATGCTATGTATGCTTTCTATTCCCCAAAAAAATCTGAAAGCACACTACTGACATGATGATTTCAGATACATCCTGATGGCAGAACCTGATCACGTCTTTGTTAATCCCCTGCCTAACTTAGCACGTGGAGGATATCCGGCAGCATTCCCATTTTTCTATATCAAACCTGCTGAACATGCAAATGTAATAAGAAAGTTCTATCCCGAGGACATGGGCCCTGTGACAAATGTTGATCCCATCGGCAATTCTCCTGTGATTATCAAGAAGGTAGTTTCTCTTCTTCCTTTGTTAGCTCGAAAAACTTGTTGTGATACGTAAGCACTCCACAATGGACTCTGTAGGACCTATCTCTGCATAGCTAGATTTTGCTTCGGTGAGGTTAGGTGTGACCCCATTATATGGTACATGAAACGAATGGCATGAAACCTTTTAGCTTTTCATGTGTAGTTGTGTTATCTTTTTATCTGAATGAATAACAGTTCACGATTATGTGTATTCATTTAGTCATTTTCAGGATGAGATTTTATACTAGAAGGATATTAAGACATCACAACTTGCGAATTAGTCAAACTCCATATTCATCATTTCAAAAGTAATGACAGTCCATACTAACAAAAAAAAAAGTGAAGCTGAGTTAGCTCAGCTGCTTAGAACCAATAGTTAAGGGCATGACTGTAGTTCCTGAATGACATTCTTCACTTATCAACAACAGACATTACTACACAACATATCCCATTTGAACAACACTGTTCATGATATTTCGTGGAGCAATTGTGTATTTATTCATAATCTTTCCTTGGGTGCTGGAATATCAAAATCTCGTCTCTACAGTTTTTCCTAACTTAGAAAAAAAATTTGAACAAAATGCATGGCTGCCATGTTAGGTTGAATTCTGTAGATATTCTCGATTGTTATAGTGAGAATTAAGTAGTGGTTTTTATATCTGCACATGACTTTTGTTGCTCATGACATTTGAAGCTAAATTTTATGTTATCAGTCCACACTGGAGAAAATTGCACCAACATGGATGAATGTCTCTCTAAGCATGAAAGATGATCCAGAGACTGATAAGGCTTTCGGATGGGTATTAGAAATGTGAGGAACTTATCGAGACATATTTAATCACGTTTGTATTCTTGTGTACTTCTTTTTTGGTGTCATGGATGCATTTCTTATTGCTCTTTATTCTTTTGCTCTTGAATTAAGGTACGCATATGCTGTTGCCTCGGCGTTGCATGGTGTCCAGCATACCCTTCGAAAAGATTTTATGCTACAGGTGTTACACGGCGAAAATTCTTCGTTAGGATTTTTCTTTTTGAATTAAGACGTTCTGTTCTCTTCCTTGTTGTTGTTGTTAAAGGTCGTTGTGGTTCATTACAGCCCCCGTGGGATTTGGAGGTTGGGAAGAAGTTTATAATTCACTATACTTATGGATGTGACTACTCTTTGAAGGTAGACTATTCTTTGAGTTAATCCGTTTCATGTAATTTATTCATCATGTTAGCCCATTTATGTGAATTTACATAGATGGTTTGCTGGTATGATGGTAATAAATTTCGTTTGATATCTTTCAGGGTGAACTAACATATGGGAAAATTGGGGAGTGGCGCTTTGATAAGAGATCATATCTTCGCGGTCCTCCACCAAGAAACCTCTCCTTGCCCCCACCTGGAGTTCCAGAAAGTGTGGTATGCTACAATATTTTTTAACTTTATACTTGAAAGATTTCATGTTTGGTAATTTGAAGAAGTACATGTCTAGTAATGTCCTGTAGCTCTGTAGCCTTAAACAGGTTTGCATCCTCAAGGAATAAGATTGCAGTTATCTGGATTTGGAGTTACGTTATATAGGATCGGTAGATTGACCATGAGCTGTTGTGTCTTTTAGTCAACCGGCTTGTATAGACTATAGTCATACTGATTTGCATATGAGAGCGAAACTTAGAAGAATTATGGAACTAGATAGTTCAACTGCTGAAACTTAAGTACTCCAGATCATCCAACTTAGATTTCTTAGTAAGTTGTGGGCTAAAGGATATCAAATGGGTACTGAGGCAAACTTAGGGTTTTAAGAAAAGTGAATACCATGATCTTTAGATTTGGAGTCATTTCTTTATAGTACATGTAATATGAAGTTGAGGAGCATTATACACATTAGAATAAGATTTCCTTTCATATAGTCAAGTGGTCCTGGAACACCGACCTCCTGGAGCATAAAACATTAATTGATATCAATGGAAAAGTAATATGCCTTGAGGTGGCAACTGGCTGAGCCAATTTTACGCTTGTGAGAAGTTTGTCAGTCCTGGTAGAACAACTACCCAGGTTTGATGCTTAAGCAGTTTATCACACCTTTTCAACGTACTGTAATTGGTTTGTCCATCACAAACCATGTGGATTTATGAAAGATAAATAGAGTTATCCGACCCACTAAGATGAAACAAAGTGTGATGAAATCCAGAAAAGAGATACATGGAAGTACTAGTTTAAGTACATAAGCAAAATGTATCCTATTTCCTCTACTGTGCAGCATTAGGTATTCAAGTATGAAACCTGTGTACTTATTACTGACATCGCACTGGAGAAATTAGGGTTATAGTCATGGAGGGAGCAAGTTTCAGTTGTCCGCACAATGACTCTTTATGTATATTGATCATTTGTTTGTTCCCTTGTTAAAGAAGAAAATAAATAAAGGGATGTCTGTACAGGGCCGCCACTTTGAAGTATGATAGAGGTTGCTTCCTAGAGAACCAGTATTAAAAGCTACAGGAATGCAAAACTAGTCTTTAGTTCGAGCCTCGATGACAGTTGATTTGAAATTTGCAGATCGTTGTTTGATAATCTATATTATAGAATCTATTAAAAGCGATGATCACTGTACCCAGGTCATCCAAAAAAAATAATGCCTAACCTGTAATTCAATTGCGATTAAAAAATATTATCCCTGGCTCATCAGTTCTGTCCATCTCTCTTGGCTTTTGCAATTGCAGTTTCCCTATCACTCAGTGAATTAGAGATCCATAAATTAATAGTTATCTATCCTCTTTTTTTTTTTTATACTGACACTCTCTTAACTGGTTAATTTCAGGTGACATTGGTTACAAGAGTAAATGAGGCCACAGCTAACATTCCTGGATGGGACAATGTAAATCAAGACAAAGAACGTTGACCGTTTAAGTTCAGAAACCTTCATTATACCTCAGAAACCCTTGAGAGATTAGTCTATACACTCTACAGGGCTGTTGTTTGTTGAAGTGAAGAAAGAAAGATATAGTGCGGGAGAATATATGGGAAAGGAGTAGTTTCTTTTCCGCTTCAAATAGAGATCCCTTTCCCCAATACCTGTGGAACGTAGGCAGAATCAGACTGCCAAGTTCTTCTAATTTTAGAATCAGACTGCCAAGTTCTTCTAATTTTTACATTGTTTACTATTCTTTTATTAGTGTTAGCACATCACGAATCTGTAATAGGCTTCCTGGATAGTATCAAGTATAGTGGATATGTTACAGCTCCAATAAGGCTAATTTTAAAGTTGTAGCCATCTTCATTGAACACCTGTACCTGAATTCGATTTGATTGTAAACTTCCGAAGGTACACTTTGTTCTAGTTATTTGATGAATTAGAGTCCACTTGAAAATCAAGTATCCTACAATGGTGCTTGGAACCTCAATTTGGTAATGTTTCCTATCTAGTTCCTCCATTTGTAGCTACTAGCACAATTATATACTGAACAGGTTGTGTTAAATCTTTTATAATTTCAATTAATTCTCCAGTAGATAGTGGCGTCCATCATAGCAAATCTGCAACTGTCGTTCAAAACTTACCCAAAAAAGAAAAAAACTGTCGTTCAAAAAGCACTGGAACTAGCCTGTAAAGTGTTACCCACGAATTGGCGCGCCTGAATCCTGTTCAGCACTGACTCCGAGTCTGAGGCATCAAATACAGGTAGGTGTAAGAAAAGTGTAACTATAAAAAAATAAAAAGGTGTAAGAAAAATGTAACTATAAAAAAATAAAAAACTTATTACTAGTATAGTATGCACGTGACAACCAGGTCCCGAGTCCAACAAGGTTAATGGTAGAGCAGGCAGGCAGTATATTAATAAACTAACGAGAAAATCTTGAATCTTCTTCGTTCTCTCTTTTCTGTTGCGACAAAAAAATAAGGTTTCTTTTCTTCTCTGATATTGGGATCAGATCCGATCTATCAACACCAGTTTCACATAACCCTGATCTTGCCCCCAAACCTGACCGAATTTTTACATTGCTCGCAGAAGAGAATACGCAATCAATTCCTCAAGGTACCTACAATTGTTATACCTCTGTATATCTTTGTGTAAAACCATGATCAGTTTTATTGCCCCTTTTTTCTTTTTTGAATGAATTTACTGCCCATATCTTGATAATTCTAATTTTCATGTGAATAGAAATTTCATGAGTTTTAAAATTTCATATGTGGATAGGATTCAGGTGAATGATTAGGTGGTTTTTGTGTTGCTTATAGAATATAGCGAGAGAAACAATATTGTTAGAGATTTGAATGATCAAAATGTTGTTTAAGGATATGCACATTTTTTTAATTTAGTAAAACTACTCCTGGACGGGAGAAAATTGAAAGAATCTAGTTAAATAGTGGTAATGATACCTTCAATTGTGGGCGCCTTCAACCTGGAAACAATTATAGCTCAGTAGATTGAATACTCTACCATGGCTATTGAGACACTTTCCAAAAGAGATTTTAAACGGCGAGTTTGTTTGTTCTGATTTAGCTGCATTGGAAGTGGTTAACTTTTGGTGGCAACTGAGATTTTCTTGGTTATGTTTGATTATTGTTTTCATTTCCTATTTTACGTATTACTATCAGATAATTCTCTTGGTTATACATTGATGTACGCTTCTCTTCTTTTTCTACTGTTGAGCAAACAGGCAGCCAAGCTCGGTGCCTTTTCAGGTGTCTGAAATTTTACTTATTGAATTGAATTTTGGTTTGCAATTTCTACCAGGGTCATAAATACAGTCAAAGGTGGTTCATTGATTCTCATATAATAAGAGTGGAGAACTCTGGTTCCCCAAAAGCTATGAGCATACTTCATTGTCTACCTAAATTCTGACCTTTGAATGCTACCAAATTGTTGAATGTGATGGCATCTATGCTTATGGATATGATGAAAAATTCACTCGATTGGATCCCAGGGGCTTTAAATGCTGATTTTGCTGGAGCTGTTGTTTTTGGAACTCCAATTGGTGGTATGCAGTTTAAATTTATATGCCTACTTAAATATTTCTTTTTCTCTTCTTTTTCCTCTCTTTTTGGTGAACACCATTCTTGGCATTGCTATTTCTTATAAGATCTCATCTTGATATTGTTTTTTTTTTCTCCCGTTGATGAAGGTCATTATGTCGTAGAATTTGTTCTTTTGGTCGCTGTGGTTGTCTTACTCCTTCAGAAGAGTTACAAGCCCCCTAAAAAGCCACTGACAGAGAAGGTTTGTGCAACAGCTATCTATTTTGTTTGACTTTATCTTATGTTTGGCTGCTTATTTGTCCTTTGTCAATTGTTTGGTATTTTTATAAAGCTGCAAAATGTTGTTTGTTTGCCCAATTCAAATTGATAATTCAAAAGTTGAATATTTGTTATATTCTTGCTGTTATCACGGTTAATTGGATACTCCTGCTCCGACCTTTCGATTCCGTGGTAAATGTTGTGTTTTTGGCTACAGAGTTGGGGATGGGAGCTTAAGTAGTGTTGCTTGCAGTTGATTTTGCAT
>JAJJMA010074551.1:69664-96686 GCA_023529015.1 Papaver nudicaule
AACTTACCAGACCATGGTACAACCCTCAAAGTCATGCATATCTACGGCAAATGCTCACCATTCAGACCATCGTCGAAATCACTTTCATGGGAAGAAACCGTGTTTGACATGGCTCGTAAAGACGAATCTCGTCTTCAGTATCTCTCTAGCCTTGTCGCAAGAAGATCAGATGTTCCTATCGCATCTGCCAGGCAGATTATCCAAAGTGCTACTTACATTGTCCGGGTTAATATTGGTACACCAGCTCAAACAATGCTGATGGCCATGGATACTAGTAATGATGCAGCTTGGGTACCCTGTAATGGCTGTGCAGGATGCTCTGCTAAGCTCTTTGATTCTACCAAATCCACTTCTTTCAAAACTCTTGGTTGCAAATCTACAAAATGCAAGCAGGTATAATGCTAAAGCTAGACATTTTTTTTATGACCTGATGCTAACTGATTTGCACCAAAGATTTTAATGTTTAATTTCCATTTACTGCAGGTTCCAAACCCTACTTGTGGTGGCTCATCAGTCTGTACATTCAATCAAACTTATGGAGGTTCATCTTTCTCGGCAAACCTCACACAAGACACAGTTCAATTAGCAAGAGACCCAATCCCAGATTACACATTTGCGTGTCTTGGAAATGTAACAGGCAGCTCTGTCCCTCCCCAGGGATTACTTGGCCTAGGAAGAGGACCTTTATCTCTTCTATCCCAGTCCCAAAAGCTCTACAAATCAACATTCTCATACTGTCTACCAAGTTTCAAGTCACCAAACTTCTCCGGTTCACTAAGGTTAGGACCAGTAGCTCAACCCAAAAAAATGAAGTACACCCCACTTCTCAAAAACCCAAGACGGTCTTCTCTCTATTACGTTAACTTGCTAGCAATCAGAGTTGGAAGTAAAATCGTTGATATTCCACCAAGTGCATTAGCCTTCAATCCGGCAACCGGTTCCGGTACAATTTTTGATTCAGGGACGGTTTACACCAGATTAGTTACCCCGGCTTATGAGGCAGTGAGAAATGAATTCAGAAGGAGAATTAAAGCCAAGGTATCTTCGTTAGGTGGATTTGATACTTGTTACACAGAACCCATTGTTGCACCAACAATAACCTTCCAGTTCAGTGGCATGAATGTCACTTTACCAGTTGACAATATCTTGCTTCATAGTACCGCTGGAGGTACTTCCTGCCTAGCTATGGCCGCTGCTCCAGATAATGTGAACTCGGGTCTGAATGTCATAGCTAATATGCAGCAACAAAACCATCGGGTTTTGTTTGATCTGCCAAATTCCAGGCTTGGTGTTTCTCGTGAAACCTGTACCTGATTCAGAGGGATCACATGGGTTGCTACTGTATCGGTGGTCAGAAGACCAAAAAACTACAAATAACTAGTGTTTTGTTGTCATTCGGGTTTATGTAAGAGTGTCTTTGTTTTGTAGCTTCATCTCTTAATTTGATGGGGGAATGCTTCTTTTGGATTTTGTGGGTCATTTCGAGCCTAAGGGGCCTATGAGTAGTGATTAATACTAGCAGCGCTGCAGCGGTGTGGAATGTTTAATACTAGTAGCGGTGTTGTATGTACTACTGCTGGTACTGTGCAGCTCAATGCGCATAATGATATCACGGGTTATCTTCTGTTTGTGAATTCAAAAGTGGTCAGAGATATTGATTGCATTGTCTCTCCTCGTCACTCTTTCTCTAGATTTCTTTTTCTCACTCTGTCTTCTGCTTTACTCTTTCTCCAATAATGTGATTCTTGATATGTTTTTTCACTTGGGGTAGGGAAAATCATTTCCACGAGGGGGGGTCATTGCTGAGCAGAATTTAATTCTAGAGACTGCTACCTATAGAGAATTGAGAATACTGAGTAATAATTCAACAAAATTGCTAAATGGACTGCAAATAAAAGTCTCCCAAAACTGACGACACACTCAAAAATGAGAGCCCCTGCTGGTTTCAAGGAAATGAGCCTGGCCCTCCTGTATTGAAAGTTTTCTTTTTGGGGTCTCTCCAGAACCACAAAATGTAACGGGAGTTGGAGATTTTGGATTAGGTTCTATAATAATTACTAGACCACCACGCACGTGCGCTGCACGTGCCAAAATGTTGTTATTAATGCACAGTGGACCCCTTTTCTGCTTTTCTCCCGAGTTCCCGTCATTTATTTTCTTCACCAAAATGTTTTTGTTCTAAATTACTTATCTGCCCTTGTTAAATTTGTATTAAACACCACAAACTGACATTGTAGGGGCAAATTAGGACCAGCTGGTAGAGGGCCAAAAAGAGTTTTTGGAGGGCCAAATCAGAAAAATTCCGCGGAAAAAAAAAAGAAAAAAAAAATCGTATCTCGAAGAAGAGCCAAAATGTTGTTATTAATGCACAGTGGACCCCTTTTCTGCTTTTCTCCCGAGTCCCCGTCATTTATTTTCTTCACCAAAATGTTTTTGTTCTAAATTACTTATCTGCCCTTGTTAAATTTGTATTAAACACCACAAACTGACATTGTAGGGGCAAATTAGGACCAGCTGGTAGAGGGCCAAAAAGAGTTTTTGGAGGGCCAAAGAGAAAAGGAGGGCCAAATCAGAAAAATTCCGCGGAAAAAAAAAAGAAAAAAAAAATCGTATCTCGAGGAGAAGAAGGGACACGTGGCGAAGTGAGAAAGGATGGTCGGTGGTTTTGATGCATCACACATCATCTAACTCGATGTACAACTACCCTAAGATGCTGCCACGTGTACACAATTCGATGTGGACCGTTGATCTTACAAAATCACTCTATTATGTTGCGTCGCTTTACGCCGGAGCAAAATCACTGTACTGTTCACTGTGCTTTACTGTTCACTGTACTATTCACTGTACTGTTCACTGTGTAATTTTAATTTGACAAATCTGCCCTCGAATTATTTTTAGTTTTCTCATTTGTGTATGGGCTTTTCTGTAAAAAGTACCCAAAAAAAAACGTTTGCATAATAATAGTAGAGATACTGGAGTGGGAAAAATAATGTTACTTTCATTATTTTTTTCATAAAATAAGACAATGTTATCTGAATAAGCTTGCCTAGAAGGTTTGTGTCTCCTTACCAAGTTTGGTTCAATCGCTGACCTAAGAAGGTTTGGCTTTTTAGCCTGGTTTTTTTGGGGCTGTGATGATTTAATGGGGACCGTGGTCCTCCAAAAATCGTCACAGTAGAAAATAAAAACCGTGACGATTTCACAAGTCGTCACAGTATAAAGAGGGAAACCATGACGATTTTTGGAGGACCACAGTTCCCATTAAATCACCATAGTCCCCAAAAAAAACTAGGAGGTTTTTCAAGTAAGTTGTTGCTTTGTAAAATATTTGACCCAAAGCCAGCCAAAGAATGATTGGTTGTCATTGAGAAAGACTTACCCAGCTTCTGCATCATTTGAACTTGAACACCATCACGTTCCTCCATCAAAATCATGAATAACTCGGAAGTTATAGACTTTAAGTTTCGGTTAGTTGGTACCGCTGCATCGTATCAGTATTAGTAAATACGGGTACGTTATCAATAACCGATACAACCATCCATGGGTTTTTTACCCGATTCAACGTAGTGCTCTGCATAAGGAAAGCTTATCCCTTCCCCAAAAGAAAATGCTTCTCTGCAGATTCCAACCTCCTCGCTCTAAGTCCCCTTCCTATGCACAAGGCCTTGTTTGCCCCCCTATGAAAGGGGCAAACACCAAAAACGGGCAGGCAAACCGCCAGATCTGCCTGTTTGCCGGGCCAACAGGATTAACTAGCGCTAGTTAGTTAGTTTCTCGGTCGAGAAAATGAGTCTCGACAGAGAGAAAGAATCTCGCGATCGATAAACAGAATACCGAGGTCGAGATTCTGAGCCACGATCGACGTTAACTATAATAAAATTATCCAACGGTCATATTTTTGAGATGCCTATAAATACGAAATTTCTCCATCATTTCAATCACAACAATCACAAATCATCCCTTCACTTCTCAAAAATTTCCCATCTTCTTAGTTCAATCTCTGTTGAATCTAGATTAGTTTTTGTTAATTTTTTTTATTATGAGTTCACCACAATATGAACCGAAATATAGTGAATTTAAGTATCTCGAAGAAGAAGATTTATGCATTTGTAGATCTTTTGTGTATCAATCTCTTCAGCCTAATGCCGAACAAAATTTATGGGAAGACATATTTAACAACTATACTGTGGAGTATCAGGATTACAGAGGTCGGGATCCAAGCAAGCTGAAAAAGAGATTTTTAACAATTAATTCACAGGTTCTGGAGTTTGTTGCGCTAGTCCACCGAATGAATCAAAAGAAGATGGTTGGTGAAACTAATGACGAAGTTTTAAGGAGGTCGCTCAATGAATGGAAAATTTTGAAAAAAGGGAAACCATTTTACTTTTTAAATTGCTTCCATGTTTTGCTTACATTGAGAAACATCTACAACCCCTGGTTTAAAAAAAAAAAAAAGAACTTGCACCCAAAAAACCCGCAAATCCTCTAGATTCATTACCAGATGCACCTAAACCTCGTCCTAAGTTTACGTGGAATGAAGATTTATGTCTTTGTACAAATTATATGTTTTTTTATCCAACCACGGACGATATAAAACGCGATCGTGTTAAGGTAAATGAGCCACAATTGTGGACTACTGTCACTGCAGAATTCAAATTAGATAGACGTAATTGCAAAGTTGTTCGTGATCTGAATACGCTGTGGTCGCGTTGGAGAAAAATACACCAAAGAGTCGACGATTTTATGCACATGGGGAGATTGATCAAAGCACATCATTTTCCGGGAGATACTGATGATGAAAATCTGGCGAGGACTTTGAAGGAATGGCATCGAGTAAAGGAAAGAAATTCAAGTACGAACAACATTACCGTCTCCTTAAGTGTTTTCTTATTAATCGTTATGTGTCTTGAGAAATAAGGCTCTTTCATATGTGTGGCTTGAGAAATAAGGCTCTTTCACATGGGGTCCGAGTGTAGTTTGGTTCTTGTTCGTTAACTTCGTTAGACCTAACACAGTCTTTTATTTTTGGTAAAAGTCGAACGAGTGTGGTTTGCTTCGACTTTACCAATGTGTTAGGCCAAACCGATCTGTTATCAGACAACCTGGATACAACTCCCCATAGGAAGGAGCATTTTTATTTGTGAATGTACTAAAATTATGACTGATGCAAAATGGAAACGAGTCTTCATTAAATATATTTTCTTTAAATCTTTCGTTAATACTTTCATTACATACTGTCGTTAAATATTTTGTCTAAATCTTTTTCGTTAATACTTTTATTACATACTGTCGTGAATCAATTTCATCATATATTGTCATTAAATATTATCCCGTTAATACTTTCGTTAATACTATCGTTAATAATGTCCAGTTTATTTACTTAATATTAGTCCCGGTTGATTGTTGCTTCTTGTTCGTTAACTTCGTGTGACTCCCGTTAAACAAAGTCGCGGTTGATTGTTGGTTGCTTCTTGTTCGTTAACTTCATGTGACGAATGTTGCTGACAATGCGCTCTTTAGTAGACTTTTTTGCTTTCAATTTTTCGTTGCCTGGAACGTTTGGAACTCTCGCTTGGAAGTGCCTCCTCTTTGGTGCAAATTTCTTCGCCTCATTAATTTCCAAAATCTTCACACTTCTAAGACTTTTACTGTGCTCTATCTTCTTATAACTTTTACAGATTTTGTCAACTGCTTTTGTTAGCGTAGCTCCACTGGTAACAAGTTTGTTTGGTGCTTCACGTAAAACTTCAGTGAAATCAAGTTTTTTCGCTACCTCTCGTACTTCTATTGCCCTACGAACACGGAATTTGTTAAAACTAGTCTCAGGAAAACATGACATCTTCATTTTTGGTATGAAGGAAGGGAAGAGAGTAAGTTTTTGGTGTGATTTTTTTAGTGTGAAACTCGTCAATTTATACTCGAAAGAATTTTTACCGTTAGAGAGAAACAATACCGTTAGACTCTGTGTCTAACGGTCGAGATAGACATTCACTGTCGAGAGAAAGACTCTCGACCGTTAGTGTGTTCCACTTTACCATAGTGGGAAACACGTTTTGCATGGCCACGTGGCCAGGCAAATCACAAAAAAAGACCCCTTGCATAGGAAGGGGCCTAAGATCATCTCCTTTCGGTAACAACTGCACCCTTTTACCTACTACAGGTAATTCTCTCTGATTAGGTTTTAAGGATTTTAATTTTAAACCCTTTATTAAAATGCAAAACCCTAGAGGCAAAGTTAAAGAATTTAACATCAATAGCAACTGAGTACCCCAAATATAATTTGATCAGTTAACATAGAACAGACGACGACGGTATTTCATTTAATTATTGCTAATTTTGTTTCTTTTAACAGTTGATTGTTCGACTCGTAAACCATGGAGGAAAGAAAATTGCCATATTTTGATAGCAAAGACAGAATC
Organism: Papaver nudicaule; assembly: GCA_023529015.1. Classification (NCBI taxonomy): domain Eukaryota; kingdom Viridiplantae; phylum Streptophyta; class Magnoliopsida; order Ranunculales; family Papaveraceae; genus Papaver; species Papaver nudicaule. Next base: position 76,084 of record JAJJMA010074551.1, read on the forward strand.
AGTGCTTTGCCAGATTGCCTGATTCATTGCATTCTATCTTTCATTGACATGAGATATGCCGTTCAAGCCAGTGTCTTATCGAAAAGATGGAGATATATCTGGACTACTCTCCCAACTCTAAAATTAATTGCACTACATAGCGATATTGAAGATTTTGTGAACAAGGTACTCTTGTGTCGCGATACTTGTCCTATACAGAGGTTTGATTTTTGTGCTCCCTTTGACAATATTAGTTCCGCTAATATTTATTCATGGATCACTTTTGATGTAAGGTGTAATGTTGAAGAGCTCGATATTAGCTGCTCATGGCATGAAGATTTTGTGATCCCTCCCCGCTTATGTACATGTTCATCTTTGAGAAAGTTGTGCTTGTATTTTTCTGGTCCCGGTTATCCATATGGAAAAATTATTCTACCTACTTCAGTGAGTTTACCTAGGCTTAAATCAATGAGTCTGAATCTTGAGTTGTTATGTTTTGATGATGAGAATGCAACTTATAGGTTTTTTTCAAGTTGTCATGTTCTGGAGACGTTAGATTTGGCAAACTGCATATTTCGTAATATGAATCTCAATATTTCTTCACTCAAACTGAAGCATTTTTAAACGAGAATCTTTGTACCACATGTGATGAAGACATGAATCTCGATACTTCTTTGCTTACAGACACACTCACACTCTATGCTCCAGACCTTACAAATTTCATTTGCTCAGCTTACAAGCTTAGAGATTACTCTCTTGTGAATCTTTCTTCTCTTGTCACTGCTTATATTTGTCTGCTAGTAGAGACAGGTGATCTGGTACCAGAAAACGATATCGAGCTTCTTCCAGAAAAGAAGGAATTATATGCTCGATGTATGATGAAATTGGTGAGAACACTTCATAACGTGAAAACCCTAAGATTATCTGCGTTTTTTAAGGTATGTCTATTGTCTTTTAAAGATGTATTGATTAATCATATATTTGCAAATGCTTAACTCATTCTGCCGTATAAGTAGCATACGAGTTGCTTGCAACCACGAAAAACTGTGTGAAATCAATTCACCTTGTCAGATTATATTGGTCTACCATTTGATATTTTAACATTTTGAAGCAACTGCAGTAAATTAGCCATTAACAGTGACCCCTCCCTCAGCTGCTTTTAAACCATGTTGCATATCTTACATGGTCATGGCTCTTAAGGAATCACAGATTCCCCTTAAGATGCTGCAGCTAGTACATATTTATTTCTGTCAAGAACGAGTCAAACTGGATATACAAACACCTAAATTAAAAAAATCATAGATAAGCTTCGAGGTGCTAATCCAATAGGCAGGGAGCACATTAGTGAGCCTTTATAATGACATTAATAAACTAATTTTGTGTATGTGTGATTTCCACATTCGGAGCTTTTCATTATCTTCACTTTGAATTTTAGCCGTTGTCAGTTCATGCTTTGTAGTATATTAAGATGTAACCGACTACAAATATGAAGACACTAGATTGTCCAGTTGACGAGTTTACGTTTAGTTCCATAACTTATTTTTAGCAATGTCAGGTGTTGGGGATCCACTTACTAACTTACTAAATGACTTATCCTTTTTTTTTTTCTATTTCTCTGCCAAGGTTCTAGCAGAAGCTCCTGAAATTTTAGACAGACAACTCCCACAATTTCTGAATCTCCAAGGACTCTGGCTTGAAACCTGGCTTTCAAGAGAATGCATGCACGCAATACTATTTTTTCTCAAGATATCTCCTAACATAGAATCTCTTCGTCTTAATAACTGAGGTAATGAGTCTAATAACCAAACAGTTTCTTGTCAGTATTTGAATCTACAAGGAGGATTCTTCTTTACATAACTAATCCTCCTTCTACTTTAACGTGCAATTTTTCTCATTGTCCAGATTAAGCCCTCATTGTTCCCATTTTGTGATGAGGTAAAAATCAAGAACTCTATAATAGTTGTTGTTTCTCTGTTCTTTTTTATTTTATTTCATTTTTTTTTGTTGTCGTTGTTCTTTTTTCTTGAACTAAATTAACGGTTCAGAGCTTGTGATGTTACAACTTACAAGACTTAAATTTAATGTTCTGGTTATTTTCTAAGTAAACTTTGATTCAAGGAGCTAGGAAGATTACTGGGACTCAAAGTTATCCCTGCCATGCGTGTTGTATCACCTCAAATTTGTCAAGATCTATGGTCTTCGAGGATTTGTTAACGAACTAAAGTTTATAGAGATTTTGTTGAAAAATTCCATGGTCTTGGAGAAAGTGGTTCTATTCAGTTATTCAATTACGAAAGACCCACCCCCAGAGAGACGGATGCTGAAATTTTGTGATATATTACTTACGTTTCCAAAAGCCTCGACATGTACCATTATTTGGGGTCCAGGTAGTTAAATTTGTGTTATCATTTTCTATAGGAAACTAACAGCTATCCCATTCTAGTATTGGTTCACCAAGGATAACGTGGAAAGTGGGAAATGGATATACCATTAGTGTTACATGATTGTCAGTATCCTATGTTATATTTAATATTCCCATGTATATTTTTTTCTGACTGAGAACGCTACTAGGGGACTCATAATAGTATTGCCAAAATCTATTGAACTCTAGCCATTTTAGATAGTATATCGGCTATTTTATTTCTCTTTTTCGGCTCATAATAGTATTGCCAAAATCTGAACTTTTTAAAGATGTTTATAATATCTAAAACTAAATTATGTAATCTCCAGTCTGAGCTTCAGTTCTGATGATTGACTGCTGCGGTTACAAGCTTCGAGTCTAGTTCAAAGTTAACCCTTTCCGACCCTTGTTCTTCATCCCACTTCAATGCTTCCATAAACCTTTCCCCTCCGCTTGCTCTGCGCTGCCCACCACTCCTAGATGGATGCATTTCGCTCCTTGTTGATTTCCTGCAAAATCACGAAGAATAAGACCAATGCCACCTGATTTAGAAACATGACCGAAAGATCCATCAGAATTAATAGTATAGGTTCCTCTATTTGGAGGAATCCAATGAAAATTCTCCCTATTAACTCTAACTGTAGAATTAAAAAGGCAGTGGTTGTCTTTTGACGAGCTTGTTTTTGCTCGGCAATGTATTTCCTGCACATGTACACAATTTTGTTATTTGTAGAGTCATTGTTGTGGTAAACTCTTTGACACCTCTCGTTCCAAATGCACCATGATGTAATGGTCCATTTCACGATGTGTTTTTATGTTATTTGTTGTTGTTGTAGTCTCTCAAACCAACTACATACCCATTGGCTAAAATCCGGAATACCGTCTGTTTGCCAACCTCGAGTATAAACCATACTTGTCTGGAAATATGACAGCAGTAGTATATGTGTTGGGGTCTCTGAATTCTCTTCGCAGAATGGACAAACATCTATAATGTGATGCATTACCCTTGAAAGCTTGTCTCTCGTCGAAAGATAGTTCATAATTCCTTTCCATATGAACTGACGAACCCTTGGTAGGACAGGTAAACTCCATACTTTCTTGTAAATCCACGATGTTCTTTCATCAACTCTGTATCCAGAATGAGTATCTTCATACATCTGCTTGTAAGCAGATTTTACCGAGAAATTTCTAGTCCTTTCAAGAAGCCAAATTAGCATGTCATCGCACTCTATTTGAATAAATATGTCCAGAATTAAGACTGCAACAGCTGGGGTGAAGATAGCATGTATTAGCTCACGATTCCATGTGCCCAAGTTGTTAAACAAATCACGGAGGTATACAACCTGGTGAGAGTTTTCCGCTGCAAGATTAGGTGTAGGGGGTTGTTGCAGCTCATGGATCCATTGGTGTTTCCAGATTTAGATTTTCTAATAGATGAAGAACTCATTAGTGTCATTTTGTATTGTGTGAAGTTAGTCTGCACAGTCTAGTGTGTGAAGTATGTATGCACTGTTGACTATGTCCAATTGTCTGTTGACAGTTGTCAACAACTGTCAATTGTTCTAACTACTTTCAGTATGTCAGTTGTTTGTCTGTATATAAACCCAACTCTGTTCTTCATTTCTATAATCTTGATTTTCTGTATCAATAAACATTTCTTCATGGTATCAGAGCCATAAGGGCCTGATAACCTAATTTTCTTTGCTTCCGCCATTAAAACTGTTTTCAAAGCTTTTATCAAGATTTCAGATCTTGATTTTTTTGATTTTCTTGAAGTTCTTTTCTACTTCTATTACTTCTTTTTCTGTTGATTCATCATGGAATCATCAATTTCTCGTATTCCTCTCAACAAAATTCATAATGTTGTTCCTGTTCAACTTCAAGAACACAATTATTTGACATGGAAAGCTTTGATGATACCGCTTTTCATACGTTTCAGAGTTAAAGGTTACATTGATGGTACTAAGGCTTGTCCTCCTGAGTTTACAACGAGAACAAACGAAACTAATGGAAATGTCAATCCTGCGTTTACTTTGTGGAATGATGAAGATCAGACACTTCTGTTATGGATTCAAAGTACAATCTCAGAAAGTGTGATTTCATATGTTGTTGGTCCAGGTTGAAAGGGTATAAGGGTACCGAATACACCACCAAATACTTTATCCCAACAACCTATAGACATAACTTTGTATAATCTTAGCGGAAATAAGATCGAATTCCCAAAGCCGTCTTTTTTACTGATTGATTCACTCAAACGGGAATCAATACAAGTTACAAAAAGGGATTGTTAACATACAGGGATTCACAATATAAATGATACAACAAATATAGTGCAAAATGTAAACCACACACAAGATTTTGTTAACGAGGAAACTGCAATCCAGCAGAAAAACCCCGGGACCTCATCCAGACCAAAATGAATACTCTTAAGAATTAATACACCATACACGCTTATTATCACACTTCAGTCACGATGGCTAAAATACTTGATCCAATTAACGACAATCAAATGCTTCCCCTCAGTATTCCTGCGTCTCCAATCACAAAAGTGATCCCGTACATGTAATCCCTTGAACCTCGTCCATACCAAAATGAATACTCTTAAGAATTAATACAACATACACGCCTACTATCACACTTCGGTCACGATGGATAAAATACTTGATCCAATTAACGATAATCAAATGCTTCCCCTCAGTATTCCTGTGTCTCCAATCACAAAAGTGATCCTGCACATGTAATCCCTTGAACCTCCAATTCAAGAGTTGTTTCACAGTCCTTCGTGAAGACTATCGTTACCCGACCTCTAATCGGACGATTATGTTTCCTTCTGAGACGATGAATCAATACGGTAAGGAATAAAAGCCGTAGATTCAATAATGGTATTCAACCCAATTTATCACAAATTAATTGTGTTGGTTCTATGATACCGAATCAAGCCTATTATGTTTATATTAATAAACTGCTTGATTCTGAACAAGTTTCTTCTATGTAATTAATTAATATTAATACACTTACTTGTTCTTGTCTATGAGACTAACAAGTCTTTAGATGGATACAAAGGTGTTCTTGATGAAAATCAAGAAACTAGGCAATATAAACAAATACAAATAAACAACTTGATTCCACTTCTAGAGAGTCTGTCTGTTTGGCACACGAAAACAGTGTTTAGCTTACAAACCCAGGTCGATATAACGTCTAGCTCCAGAAACTCTACAACACACCATGAGTGTCAATGATATCAGAAGAGCATTGACATAAAATAAACAAGGTGATCTATGTGGATATGGAGATGGTCAGATCTCTATCAATATGATAGGTCTTAGGCTCTTTGGTCCAATTGGAAGCCAATCTCAACTTTGTTAACAACGAGATAAATCTCGAAGAACTTTAAGTTGGTGTTATAACAAAATGTAATGTTAGAAGGACAAATGATGCAGGACAATACTAGTCAATCCTCTTTGCTGTCATTTACAAGTTTAAGATTTGAATTTCAAATTCAAATTCAGTATTTAGTTTTCAGTTTCTATCTTAACTGTGTGTCGAATAAGTGTCATAAATGCTAGTAACTACTTAGTTTGTGTTTGTATTTAAAGTCAGAATGTTAAGTTTGTAAGAGGATAATTGATATTTGTTGAAAGAAAGTTTATGTTTAAGTGTTTATCACTTGGTGTTCTGTGTATTCAGGCACATACCTTGTGGATTCAAGGTTCCCTTGTGGATTCAAGGGTTTATTACAAGTTACCGCTGCGTCAATTGTAACAGAAGCAGGTTTTGATTCTTGCTTTTCATGGCTTCTAATGATGGAAATGGTGGCAACCACTCAACTGACGGTGTTTGGGAAGGTGTTGTGACGTTATAGATGATCGCTAACTCTCAAACGCAAATGATGAAATATGTTGAGACGTTGGTTACTTCCATGACTCGCCTAACGGAGATGATGATTCGAAATCAGAAACGAGACAAAGAACATCCTCTTCAAGATGTACACAAACAACATAATTTAGACAATTCCAGTGAAGAAGATATTGAAGATATGGTTTTGCACAATCATGGAGTAAGACGTAATGGATTCAGACGTGATGGAGGAGAGCATGAAGAAAAACATAGAGGTTTCAAGATAAGAGTTGATCTTCCACCATTCAACGGTCAATTACACATAGAAGAATTCCTCGATTGGTTGAATGAAGTAGAACAATTCTTTGAGTAATGGAGATTCCAAAAGAGAAACAAGTGAAGTTGGTGGCTTACAAGTTGAAAGGGGGTGCATCAGCATGGTGGGAACAACTACAAGTTTCTCGCACTAGGCAAGGTAAGACACCAATTCGTTCTTGGCTGAAAATGAAAAGGTTGCTTAGGAACAGATTCTTATCACCAGATTATGATCAAATTCTTTTTCAACAATACCTTAATTGTCGTCAAGGAAATAGGACAGTCAATAATTATGCAACAAAATTCTTCCGTTTAGCAGCCCGAAATAACTTGGCAGAAACAGAAGCACAACAAATTGCTAGGTTTATTAATGGGTTGAGATTGGAAATTCAGTATAAAGTTTCCCTGGTACCCTTACACATTATTAGTGATGCCTTGCAACTAGCAATTAGGATAAAAAACCAATTAGAAAGACAAACTAATAGAGATTTGTTATGCCCAAATGATTTTCTGTCCACCACATCAGTTGAATTCCATGAGCCAACACCTGCACCCCAAACAAATGGCAAAGCCCCAATGAACCAGCAAATCTCCTTAGATCAGCAACCTATTTATCATCCTACTGCAAGGTCTTATCAACCCAGGAATTCAAATGTAGCAGTTACATCTAGAGCAAACAACACCAACCCTTATACACCGCCTGGAGTTGACAAATGTTACCGTTGTAGAGAACCAGGTCACAAGTCCAACCAGTGCCTAAAACGACCTCAAGTCTGCTTGACAATCCATGAAGAAGGTTGTGAAGGTAGTGCTCCATCAAGTGAGGAAGATAAAGATGAAGATGAAGGTGTGTTGACATATGCAGACAAAGGTAAAGCATTGGTTGTGAGGAAATTGTTGTTAACTTCTCAACAAGGTTCACAACATCAACGACACAATATCTTTAAGACAAGGTGCACAGTGAAGGACCGTGCTTGCGACTTGATCATAGATAGTGGCAGCAATGAGAACATGGTTTCCAGTCTTATGGTAAAGAAACTTAATCTCCCCACAGAGAAGCATCCGAACCCGTACTCGATTGGCTGGATTAAAGATGCTGGAAAGACTAAGGTACGTCGAAGGTGTAATATTCATATTTCTGTTGGCAGGCAATCTGTAGATGTCATATGCTGTGATGTTGTGGATATGAATGTTTGCCATATATTACTTGGACGACCTTGGGAGTATGATATTGATTCTGTCCATAAGGGTAAGAGTAATACGTATTCGTTCTTCAAGAATGGAATAAAGATTACCCTTGCTCCTATAAGAGAAGATTCAAGTTCTACAACTCTATCAATGAAGGAAAGTCTTCTTGGGAAGAAACAATCAACTGATGTACGTCGCAAGAACAACATACCAACTGGACTAGCTATTGCAAAAAGCTTCAATGTCAGAGGTTGTTTTGAAGATGATTCTAATTCTGCATTTGAACTCGAGACGAGTCCTTCTTCAAAGGTACAGAAACTGATGCAGGACAATACTAGTCAATCCTCTTTGTTGTCAGTTACAAGTTTAAGATTTGAATTTCAAATTCAGTATTTAGTTTTCAGTTTCTATCTTAACTGTGTGTCTAATAAGTGTCATAACTGCTAGTAACTACTTAGTTTGTGTTTGTATTTAAAGTCAGAATGTTAAATTTGTAAGAGGATAATTGATATTTTCTGAAAGAAAGTTTCTGTTTAAGTGTTTATCACTTGGTGTTTTGTGGATTCAGGCACATACCTTGTGGATTCAAGGGTTTATTACAAGTTACCGCTGCGTCAACAAAGCTTAAAGGAGGAATGTACATCTCCTTTTATAGTATTTCGATTGTTTGGCAAAGGCAAAGTCTGAAACCTTAATGAGAAGGCATCTAATGCAGACTTAATTACCTTGCAGGATTAAATTACTTGATACTCTAGTGAAAACCGTTCAGAGAAACCGGTTCTAGATGGCTCCGGTTTCTGGGACAAAACCGGAATTGCCATAGTATCAAAGTACTTCTTCCAAAGTTAACATGATGACAACACAAGCTTTGAATGTTGTCGTTAACTTGAATTTAGATTCCAATAGGAATGATCTATATGCAAGGATTGGACCTCTTTGAATTTAGATTCCAATAGGTTCTTACTCTTACGCACAAACAACATGTGGGATGAGCATACTAACCCACGTAAGCTTAAGCGTACCTTTATGGTTGTTTGAGCTGGATATGTTGTAGTTGCTGACTACAGATTCATCAACAAGAGTTTAATGAACACATCAAGACTCAAGGGAGAAGTTGAAGAATTCAAGAAATTAAGATACATCTGGTTAGTACTTAATTGTATATTATTCAAATCCATATGTAAATTGGTTTTGTCACTAAAATTGACAAAGGGGGAGATTGTTAGGACATTGTCCGGTCAAACCCACTAGCGTTGGTATGTCAAGCTAGTTGTCAGTTTTAGATGTCAAAACTCAATTCTTGATTTAGCCTACTAGAGTTTAGATTTCAGAATTGGGATATAGACAAAGTAGTAGAGACCTTGAAGACGAAGACTGTGAAGACAAAGAAGACATCAATTATTCTCCATCGACAAAAGGTTAATAGGAGTTATGACTTTATGGAAATTCTTCTATTCTACTTTCTTTATTCTTTCGAAATATAGTCGACTACTTTAGTAGTGATCATAGCGATTGAGATCGTATTCTTGTCTAACATGGCCTTGTGTCATGACTAGTATTTGTTCCCACAAATGCTATGAGTACAAGAATGAATGAGATAGATTCGTTACTATTTGTCCATTGCAATGGTTTGCTTGCAAATCATTAGTTGGATATGGGTGAATCTAAAGGAGTACTCTTGAGCAAGAGTCCATGGATTACAGCTGAGGACGTACACACGTCTAAGTCCTGGCTAAGCCCAGAACTTCCAGCGGAATCCAAGTTTGCCCTAATCTGAATGGCGGACGGTTCACGAACCGGTACGCAAACCAGAAACGCGGATTTCTACTGAGTTCCAAGGTGACTGAACATTTCGCGAACCTACACGAACCCAGGTTTCGGTTACTTTGTCTGGTATTCAGATTAAGTGAATATTCTTCCAGAATTTCACTTGGGTTAAACTCTTAACTCCTTTATCTGTTAGGTGGACTTGTATATCACGAAAATATCTTTTGTGGTCCATCTAACGATCCTCAATGAATCAATAAGATAAAGATTATCTCTGGTTGTTGGATTCTATCTTGAAGTGTTTTTGAGCTAACAAAACACTTGGCAGATAAAAGTTAAAAAGAATTCCAATTGAGATTAATCTCTATTACTTGGTTGGCAAGTTTAGGGTTTCCTTAACTTGTGGACAAGTAATTGATTGCTTTATTCCAAAGCAACCAATCTTATTGAGTGCTATAAATAGAGGTGTCTACGGACAAATACCGCAAGCATCAAGCATACGTGAAGGTCCTTAGGGAAGTGATCGTAAACTCTTTTCACTTCGGTGAACGCTTGTTGTGGTATAGTCATCCTCTATAGGTTGCAGCTCCTCTGGGAACTCCCTACGACTATAAAAGACTTCTCTTGAGAGTTGGGAAGCACATGTAGGAGATTGAGACCTTATTTGGTTGAAATCGGATTAACCTGTAACCTTGGTAACCTGATCACGTTCTTGTCTATTCCATAGTCCGTCTCTTCTGCTATACGGCTATTCAAGAACTGATACGTTACACACAGGGTTGAAAGGTAGCAACGCACGGCTGCACTCGGTGTTGTAAGACCTAGTTAGCTCCGGTTGTACAAGTTTCTTAACTGATTCTTCGTGTACAACTGAGGTAGAGAAAAATTGGGCATAACTTACTCGGTTTGCATGTCAGCCCTAATTTGTAAAGTAGATTTCCGTATGACCTGGAGCAATCCGAAGGAAGTCAACTTGTGTATGAGAAACTGATAGAGGACAGTTCGATCATACGTCAACAATTAGGTTGCAAAGCCAGTATTGCTGACACAAGCCTTTGACAGCGGTCAAAGCAACTCCTAGGCCTGTAAAGGACTTCAGCTGGGGGAATAGAGTGTAATGACCCGCAAGCAGGTCAATGACTATAGACTAGTCAAATGACAATTACGACGCGTATTAACTCAATTGTTTGAGTTCAAACACCAAATATAGTAATTAATGAAATAATAATTTGAATATTATTTTGGTACCATTAGATAGATCACGAAGAGTTATGCGAAATAGACTATTAGAACGTGTCAATCGGTTGTCGGACGAGGAAGATACGACACTCGGAAAAATAAAGTCAATAGGTTACCCCTTAGTAATTTTTCAAAGGTGGTAATAGTAAAATCGTAATTTGTGTAACTGGGTGTTGATGGTGGTTTTTGGCGAGGAGGTCACAGGAGTAATTTCGCATCAATTTCTGACATCCTGGAATAGCTCGAGATAAGGTATGAATTTATTTTATAGTAGGGATAAGATATTTAAATTACCATTAGCTGTATTTTGATATCTCACGACCCTAGCCTAGTAGCATGGTCCATATCCCTAGCCTATACGTAAAAATACCTACGCATACGCATTAGCCTAGCCCATGCTCGAGCCAAACCCTAGGCCATTCACGCCATAAGCATTTGGATGTACACGGCCATTCCTTGGCCTGATTAGGGGTATACACGGTCATCTCCTTGGCCAAGATGCCCACGCCATTGCTTTGGCCAAGCTTTGGGTATCCACGGCCATGCCTTGGCCTAGTTTTGGATGCCCACGCTATTAGCTTGGCCTAGCTTTGGGTGTCCACGGCATTAGCTTGCCCTGATTTTGGATGCCCACATCATTAGCTTGGCCTAGCTTTGGGTGTCCACGGCATTAGCCTGCCCTGATTTTGGATGCCCACATCATTGGCTTGGCTTAGCTTTGGATGCCCACGCCATTAGCTTGGCTTAACTTTGGGTATCCACATCTTTTGCCTCGCCTAATCCCTGGAGGCCCATGGCCTAATCCTTATTCTCACGGCCACGCCTTGGCCTAATCTTTATTCATGGCAATATCTAAGCCTAATCCTTATCCTCATGCTCACGCCCCCTTTCCTTGGAGGCCCACGGCCAATCCTTGCCTTAGTTTTGGATATCCATGCCGTTAGCTTGCCCTAGTTTTGGATATCCATGTTATTAGCTTGCCTTGGTACTTGGGTGCCCACGCCACCTCCTTGGCCTGATTATGGGTACCCACGCTATTGCTTTGGCCTAACTTTGGAGCTCCACGGATATGCCTTGGCCAAATCTTGGAGGCCCAAAGTCGTGCTTTGGCCAAACGTTGGAGGCCTTACGGTTTTCCCTTGCTTGTACTCATGGAGGTTCATGGCCTTCTTCTCTCTCACGGCTATCATTGCCCCCTTGGGGCTAGAGTTTATCTTTTCCTAGCCTCCCCTCTATTTATGGGTCCCACTGATCCAAATCCTAGAGGATTATGGATTTTATTGAGTCCATAATACTCTAGTTTCCTAATCGAGTTCGGAAATCTGGCAGCTCACGTATTTCTTCATTGGGCGATTTTTACAGCCCAATCCGTGAAGAATTAGGAGACGCTTCCTTCACGAAAGATTTTCCTCTGTGAGTTATCTACAACATACTAAAAATTCGGAATTTTAATATAGGCTGGCCTGGGCGATTTTATTAATGGATAACATGCAAACTGTTCAGAAATCCGAAAATAACATAAATGTTATGGCTTATCTTTTGCGCCCTATGCCTAAATTCTCAATAAGATTATTATGCCATGTAACATGGCTTATTATAATCATTGTGGCCTATCTTTAGGTCTTATATTGGCAATGCTTATGCATTCTTGATGATGGCTACGCTGTGATAGCATCATTCGTCTGTTTTTCCTGATTATGGACTTGCTTCTATAAATCAGTGCTATAATTCTTAATCATGGCTCATGGCTATGACTTATATTATTTTGGACATTCATATGTCTTCATTACTCAGGGAATTGGTGCATTACATGCCACAAACCAATTTTCCTTATTTATGGCAAATCAAAAGTTGTATTTACTTGACTATTGCCGCAGAGAGTTGCTGAAATCCTCTCAGTCTAATTGGCGATTGCATTGCTCAATCCTTAGACTTATCTTATCTTATCAAGTCTAAATGGCGGTTGCTAGCTCAACCCTTAGACTTATCTTATTGGTTTAAATGGCGATTGCCAGGCTCAATCCTTAGACCAAATCTCAAAGAGATATTCAAGCTTATCGCTTAATTCTCTATCTTATCGCAAGTCCTAAGCTTACCAGTAATTGGTACGACTTGCACTTAGTCATATTTGACTTAACAAATATTTAACAAATCTTACGAGAATCAAGTAAGTTACATGGGGGGATATTCTTTAGGGTTTTGGTTTGGCGGTCTACGGCACGTGTGATTGCAACGGCACAATCACTTAACGGGAAAGAAAGCTAAGTCGTGTGAACGTTGCTGAAAAGAGGGGATGAGAAAGTGGGTTGTTAGTCTTCCCTAATATTAGGCGCAAGACTCTTAACAACTGGTCCCACTTACTCCACACTCCCACTCTTCCACTTCTTCCACTTCTTACGAGATCAGTTGGAGTTATATTGCTATAAATAGGTCACTCGACCAGTTTGGAACAAGAAGAACAGATAAGTTCAACAAGTTCAATTCAGTGCAAGTATAATCAAGTCTATCTTATCGATAATTGATTAAGTCTTCTCACTCAGCATTCAATATCTAGTGAGAACTGAATATCCATCCTTATCTAGCAATTTAATCTCAACATCACATAAAATCATAGCAATTCTCTGATCTCATCTTTCTCTGCTTCCCTCCCTAAACCAATCCTATATCCTCTTCTTGTAACTGAAGCAATACTCGAACGGCCATTTCTTGGTTTAGGCGAGTCTTGTTCGATCTTGACCTCTCGAATTCCATTACAATCTTTTATTACATCATTACACTTCACACCTCAAATTCTCTTTATTGTTTTACACCTAAAACATTTGGCGACCACAGTGGGAGGTCATTATCTCAGTTTTAAGAAGATATGGTTGAAACCAGGAGGTAGAGTTCAGAGAATACCAATTCTCCAAATATCACCAGTGGTCCCACAAATCCATAGGGTTAGTGGCGCCATGGCCTCTGCTGGCCCCACCATGCAAAACATGAATCCTATCACGTCCCAAAACCCTAATTTCGCATCCGCCTCAACTCAAGTGGGGCCAACCCAAACCGTGAGCTCTATCCCAAACAGAAACCCTAATCTCGCCTCTACCTCAACCCAGATAGGATCAACCCTATCCAACTCTCCCTTGGGCGTGTCATCTCCTCTGGTGGGATCCACCACGCCTATCCTATCCAATATCACGTCCCCCTATCTCATATGGTGGGGACCACCAATATCACGTCCCCCCTATCTCATATGGTAGGGACCACCAATACCACTATCTCTCCTACTCCTTACACTCCTATCTCAAGCCGCACAGAAGCTTTTCTCTTCGGGCCCCGCACAGGAGAAACAAGGAGTACTGAAGACTCACCTAGCATTGCGGATCTCATGAAGACCCAACAAGATCTAGCCTTGAGTCAAAACAATATGGTGAAAACCCAGATGGAGTTGCTGACGTGTTCGAGATCTATCTCAGAGAAGTTGACGCCACCAACAAACCCAGGGTTTGCACGTGTAGATCCTCTTACTCATTCCAACGGGGCGGGTCCTTCTCAGATTCATGTTATTCCTGATGATCAAGACACTCGTGTCCACACCACACGTGAGCCAAGCACGGGTTCTCAACACAACTTTGTTACTCGTGAAGATTTACAGAATCTCTTGCAAGCTCAGAGCATGGAGAATTCAGATTTGTTTCATCGTCATCAACCTCCATATCCAATTGAAGTTCAACGTGAATCTCTCCCTGAAGGGTATGTCACGCCTTCATTCTCGATGTATAATGGTATTGGGAATGCCCGAAAACATATATCTCGCTTCCTAGAATCATTGGGAATATATGAAAGAAATCAAGTCGTATGTCTCAAGGAATTCTCGAAATCTCTGACGGGAAAGGCGTACACTTGGTATAATAATCTAGCTCCCAACAACATCCTCAGCTGGAGCCAGATGTTTAATGCCTTCCTCAAGAAATACTTCTTCGTGTCTGAGCAACTCACTCTCTCCGATTTGGGAAGACTTTATCAGCGAAACAATGAACATCCAGATGATTATGTGACGAGGTTCAGAACTCGCTCAGTGGATTGCAATGATCCAAACGTGACAGAGTTGCAGCTGGTGGAACTTTGCATCAATGGAATGATACCAGTATATCGGGCCTTATTGGAGAATCTGGATATCAATAATTTCACCAAACTCCATAAGTCTGCCAAACGATCCGCCACTACTGCACCCGCGTTACTAGAAAGGCCCAGGCCTGTAAAAGCTGAAGAAAGTCGTGGTGGGACGCGTGCCAGCAAGAGACTCGTCAACAAACAATATAGTTCTCTTCCCTCAGTTCATGCTGTCACTGAAGGTGTTAAGAGGAAGGCGCCTACCCCTGAGGCCCCACAACTAAAACGTGCGGCCCCAACTCAATCTCAGGTTTCTGCGCGGATCCCAGCTAATCCTGCACCAAAGGCACCACGACAACCGAGGGAATTCCCTAAAATTCCTGATTTCCCATGTACCATGGATGAAGTGATAGAGCTCCTGGAAGCAGGCATTCAAGATGGTGTTGTCAAGTTACCTCCTATACGGAGAGAGCCAACGGCACAAGAAATGACTGATCCCAAGTATTGTCATTTTCATAGATTCGTCAATCATCCCACCAGCGAGTGCCATCGACTCAAGCAAATCTTCAACGAAAAGATCGAGTCAGGAGAGTTGAACTTGGGGACTGAGGGTGTACATAAGAATCCACTCCCTCAGCACCAACCTCAACGTCAACACCAATCTCAACCCAACATTCGAAATTTCACTATCTCCGGAGAATCCGTCAAACAAACTGCTAATTATTTACTGGAGAATTTATGCGAGCTCTTGCATTTTTCTAGAAGTCAGCGAAGCAACATTTTCGCTGCCCTCAGCTGGATTGCTAGCGGCAAAGAACTACCTATACCTGAAAAGGTTCAGCCAAAGCCTGGCGAAATTACACCAGAGATGATTGCAGGAGGGGAACGTGTTCCAATACCAATTATCTCTGCTCGTCTCGAAGGTACGAATTTTAAAAAAGTTCAAATTGATGCTGGTGTTATGGTTAATCTAATCCCAATCAAAACACTCCAAGAAATTGGGATTTCTCGACGGGATGTCATCTACTATCCCACAGTGACAAAAGATTCAAAAGGAAATCTCCAAGACATATATGGTCATGTTACTTTGGATCTGAAGGTGGACTCTGCTCGCACCAAAGAAAAGTTTCATGTAATCAAGGAGGATAAGGATCACGATATGATTCTGGGGCGTCCTTGGCTCCATGGGAAGAGGTTCGTGCCTGCAATCTCACCAGTAATCATCAAAGGTCAAGAGTTCATGTTTGACCAAGAAAGCTGCAGTGTGGGAAAACTAGAGTACCGCGTGGGGTCTGAAACTCTGGTGATATTCAAAGAGGTATGTGAAAGTGATTTGAAATATTTTATTCAGAATTATTTGGTTCATGGAAATCCTATCCAACGTGTCCCTGCACAAGGATCGGATAATTCTTTGACATGGGGACTTGATTGCATCAAGTCTATCAAACCCTCTGAGACACCTCAGGAGGAAATCAAGGCCACTTCCAATAAGTGGGTGCGGACAAAGCAACGGTCTTATAGGCGAAAGGCACCTGAGATGTCATGGGTTCCTAAGGCTGCTTTTCAAGAAGGAGATAAGGTTATGCGACGCACTAACCGAAAAGTAACTTCTATTTCGGGGTCCACAGCAAACTGGGAGAGACCTTATATTATATCTCGAGTCATGCCTGATGCACGATACATGATAAGTGCAATACATGAGAGGCTATCAAACATGGTGGTCAACGGCAAGTGGCTCAAGAAGATATGAAGATTCACTAGAGTTTATTTATTTCCTGTAATTTCAATTCCTCCAAAATAAAAGTGCAAGCAATCTCTTGCCTTTTAACAATTCAATTCAAAAAGAATTCAAATTCAAAACCTATGAGTTCAAAATAATCAATTCCTACAAACCTTTGTTCATAAAATCAAATAAAAGCAAAATAAAATTCTTTTGCTCCTGAAGTCTTCCAGAAACAACCATCTAATGAAGATTTCGCTCCTTCATCAACTGCTTTCTTCATTAGAGCTATATCAGCAGCTTTCTTCTCCGCCTTTTCAGTTAACTTACGGAGTTCCTCGGTCATGGCAGCATGATTCCTCTCTTCTTGCTTCACCAAATCCTGGGTGAATTTGCCAACAGCAGCACGCCTTGTTCGGATGAATTGGATTCTCGCTTGAAGCCACAACAAGTTGGGTTTGAAATTTTCGAATGAAGCAATCAAGTCTTCTGCTTCATCTAACGCCTCATCGGTCATATCCGTTAGAGGGGTGGAATACATCTTCGAGATCAAACCCATGAGATCAGCCGCACCACTTGTAAGTGTATGAAAATGGGCACGCCTTCCAGTAGTAATAAGGTGACCATAGAGATCCCATATCTTTTTATACAGTGGGACGTGTCCCTCAGGGACATTAAATCCTTCCACTAGTATATGGCCAGGGAGAATTGTTTCATGGGGAGGATTATATGCCGAACCAGCATGAGGAAACTCGAGAAGGGCCCACTTAGTGGGGGCATCTACACCGGTGAGGTCGGTATTCTCGCAGGTTGGCTTTTCCTTTTCGACGAGCTAAAAAGGTTCAAAGCAAACAGAAGTTTAATAATATGTTTCAAGCTATATAATAAAAGCTTAACATAAGAAGATAATCAAATTTACATCGGCATTGGGAGGATTTTCGTCAGCAACGTTGTCAAAATCCTTATTAAGGTTTTGACACTCACTGATCTTTTTGCTGAAGAAGTAGCTATCATCCGTTTCTCCTTTATCATCAGAAGGCTGCAAGAGCAAACAAGGTGAGAATAAAATACTAAACATTTTATTTTCGAATTAAAGGAGTCAACAAAAATAACCTGTGTCACAGAAGACTTAGGGTCTGTGGAGCCTCCACTTTTATTCTGCTCAGTAATCATATCAGTGGATTTGGGCGGTGTATTCGGGGTCGATTCCTCAAGCACTGGGTTCCGCTCTAAAGGAACAAATGAAAACTTCTCGACTCCTGTAGCAGGTACATCCTACATCAAATAAAGAAGAAAAGTCATTAAAAGAAGATATATCAAAGGATTCACGATGTTATCTTGAAGAAGTAATTTTCTGACGTCTGAATTCTTACAAAGAGCGGTGAAAAACTCAAATCTGTACAAATCAGTAAGAGATATGAAGAAACTTCCTTCACGGGAGTTGTTCGTATGGATGTTTCCTATCACGTGCTAAAAGGGCTTAATTTTTGGAGCAACCTACTGTCCGGAATGATTTTTCTACGGAACAGCGTACAGGCTGCGACATCACTGGACGTGGCGTCACTTTGTGACACATAAAATAACGAGCAAAAATACGTGAAATTCAGATTTTCTTTTTGAGGTGAAATCTACTGAAGCCCTTTTTCTAAATTGGGGTCAATCATCGAAATCCGCCATCGGATGAAGATTCTACGGTCATTCTCGTAACGTGACTCAAAACAGGAAAATCTGACGGGATTTTTTACTTTCACACTAAAAGTAAAAAATATAAGCAATGGAGTGAAGTCTTACCTTCGCCCAATCTTGTGTACTAAGATTGGGGACTTGTTTATCATTCAAGAGGTTCATCATGGAGCTGTCCTTTTCTTGGAAGAGTGATAATTCTCCCGAAAGATGACTACCGAAAGACAAAGACATTTGTGTTGCGGAACTGGCAAGCTTCGAACTAGGTGATGAACGTTGTTGCACAAGATATGGTGATAGAGCGTCAAAGTCATCATAAATAAAGCTTATACAAGCATTCAAAAGTTCGAGGTAATTACCAAATCATTCATGTCTCCTATTTTACGCTTAAGAGTGATATATTTAAGCAGGGGGGAGCGTTTCCAAGTCTTCTTTGGAGGGAACTGCCTGTACTTCTTTTGGGGAAGCCATGAAATCCCTATATAATCTTATTTGGTCATCCCAAAACCGCCTACCTGCTTCAGTGATGGATGGCACTCTTTCTCCCGAGAGAAAGGATACTGGACTAAGCAATCTAGTCTGATATCCTGGCATATTCTTTGGAGGAGGACCTCGCTGCGATGGGACATCCTGATCAAAACCCATCTGACGAGCTCCTCGGTCAATATTATACGCTTTGGTGACATAGCGCCCTGCTTCATTAATGCCAATGAGGTGACCGCTGCAACAACTTATCATGAAAACCCGCTCTGCATCAGTAAGGAAGCCTTCTACAGAAAGAACCTTCGCTGGAATGTTATTTGGAGCGGCACCAAATGAACGAAGTTGAGCTACACCTACGGGAATTAAGGTCCATGGACGAAAGACCACTGCTGCCTCGTCGTCCATAAATAAAAGAAAGTCTTTTGAGATAGGCTTGTTCATCCAGCGAACAATCCGAGCCTGGTCTGACAAATATTTGTCTTTGGAAGACAATTTTGGAGCATAGCCAGGGTAATGCTCATACAGCCAAGCTTGCACGAAATTCGTTGATACAAATGTCTCAATCTTTGCAGCGCCATTCGACAATTTCATATTTGCTGACAAAGTGGAAAGATGGGTATACAAAGTACCAAGGAATAAAGAGCCAATAGGAACAGGAGTACCTTGAGCCAATGCTATGGCGTATGGAATAAGCGTAGGCCTCAACTTCTTGTATTCATGAAGATCTTCGAAGACGTCCTTTGATAACCAGAGCAGGAGAAATGCAGCAATGGACAACACTGAGGCGTCATCATTACTGAATTTTGTCCAGTGCATCATCCACGAAGCATATGCATCGCCGTGCTTGTTCAGGGTTTCAGCAATGATGATTAACTGGGCCTGCATGTTCCTTTCATCTGCATTCAAGCTAATTCTGAGCTCTCCATTAATTGGGAGTCTCAATAACGCTGCTATATCTTCCAGTGTAATTACAAGCTCTCCCCATGCCAGTACGAAGGAGTTTGTACTGCTACCCCAACGAGTCAGAAAAGCAACTAAAGCACATTTATCTCTAATTACGAAGGAATTATCCGAACTCTTTACAGCATGAAAGATTCCGGCCTTCTCAAAGATGTCCTTAGTACCTGGGATGTCAAGTGTATTCTGAAGATACATAGACCATGAGTTAATTTGCTTCTGCGGAGAACGAAAAACGATACTGGAAGCCCTAAAGTCGCCTCTCTGTAGGCAAAAGCGAGTTATCCGTGATGGAGTAATAGCCATTGGAGCATTAGAATTGCTTGGGAGAATTTTAGCTTGATCCTGGGAGATTGCAACTCGAGTTGAACTTGCCAGGCAAACTTCAAATTCATCGTTGACATGAGGGATCTCTTTCACAGCTGTAGTAGATATAACTTCATCACCAGCACGAGAAGAACTGTGGGATTCATTGTCAGTCATCATGATCTTCCAGTCTACAAAATACTGTGTTTATGAAAAGGGGAAGAACGAGCTAAAGAGGAGGATAACACTCACGTAAAGAAATCTGTACGTGATATGCATGTATATATCACACGCACGGTTTTAGAAGAGTCCTAACCTACTTGGGATTGGATATTGCTTAAGCAGGCTTGGTCTTTAGGCCCTGTTTGGACTCCATGTTCGTGGATAAGGCTTCTATGTGGATGCGGCTGGACCATGAACTTGTGCTCACCCTGGAACACTCACGGTTCCATGTTGTGCAGGGGACTTAATGTTGATGGTGGTTTTTGGCGAGGAGGTCACAGGAGTAATTTCGCATCAATTTCTAGCATCCTGGAATAGCTCGAGATAAGGTATGAATTTATTTTATAGTAGGGATAAGATATTTAAATTACCATTAGCTGTATTTTGATATCTCACGACCCTAGCCTA